>WNWK01019605.1:0-37434 GCA_009830355.1 Cherax destructor
ATATATATATATATATATATATATATATATATATATATATATATATATATATATATATATATATATATATATATATATATATATTATAATATATATATATATATATATATATATATGTAATATATATATATATATATATATATATGTAATATATATATATATATATATATATATGTAATATATATATATATATATATATATATATATAATATATATATGTAATATATATATATATATAATATATATATATATATAATATATATGTAATATATATATATATAATATATATATATATATATATAATATATATATTTTAATATATATATATATATATATATATATATGTAATATATATATATATATATATATATATATATATATATATATATATATATATATATATGTAATATATATATATATATATATATATATATATATAATATATATATATATGTAAATATATATATATATATATATATATAATATATATATATATATATATATATATATATATATGTAATAATATATATATATATAATATATATATATATATATATAATATATATATATATGTAATATATATAATATATATATATATGTAATATATATATATATATATATATATATATATATATATATATATATAATATACACTGCCGGGAGTTGGACAAGTATTTGACATGTAGCTCTGAGTTATCTATGTTGTTTTACTCCCATTGTATTTTGTCTATATATATATATATATATATATATATATATATATATATATATATATATATATATATATATATATATATATATATATATTATATATATATATATATATATATATATATATATATATATATATATATATATATATATATATATATATATATATATATATATATATATATATATATATATATATATATATATATATATATATATATATATATATATATATATATATATATATATATATAATATATATATATATATATATATATATATATATATATATATATATATATATATATATATATATATATATATATATATATATATATATATATATATATATATATATTATATATATATATATATATATATATATATATATATATATATATATATATATATATATATATATATATATATATGTAATATATATATATATATATATATATATATATATATATATATATATATATGAAATATATATATATATATATATATATATTATATATATATATATATATATATATTATATATATATATATATATATATATATATATATATATATATATATATATACGTATATATATATATATATATATATATATATATACATATATATATATATATATATATATATATATATATATATATACTATATATATATATATATATATACGTATATATATATATATATATATATATATATATATATATATATATATATATATATATATATATATATATATATATATATATATATATATATATATACATATATATATGTATCTGACATGCTCACATATGCCTGCTGGGTACTCAAGCCCCTAAGACTCAACGCCTCTTTTGACCCCCACCTTCTAACTATTCCTCGGATGACCCCTACTGCTCTTACCCTCTGCCCCAGATTTCTACACCCTCTTTGTCCCCCTATCCCTCTCCATCCTCTTTATATGCTCACATTACTTCAATAACATCTCATCAGCCCTCTGAACCTCAGTGACTACACATCGACTCTAACTTCTATGCTTCGAATTCTATGTATAATTTTCACCACTGACTAAATCATAACACGATTGCAAACAAACCACAGAAAGAGTGGGGATTGAACCCATCGCGAGTGAGTGGTAAAACTCCAGGCCAGTGTGTAAGCCACTGGGCCACCTGGCTACAAACATGACATCTCTGCTGCCTTAGTTTAGTTTAATATCTTTACTATGCTGCCCATACCCATGGTGTGGGCGGTAGTCAAAAGATTACAGAGGTACATAATGGGGCCAGGGACTGGGCTTTAAAATTTTGATAGCTGAGCAAGTTATCTCTGGTGCCTCAAGCCTTCTTTTCACTGCAACATTCAAAACTTATGCCTCACATTCATATAAATGTGTTGGTACTACTATTCTTTAGTACATTTCCTTTAGTCACCTCCATAGATAAGCTTCTTTCCACAGATGCCTCAACACATCATCCTCCTTTTCCCCTCGTCTATTCTATGGTTCTACTCATCTTTCATAGACACATTTGCTGACATGTCCACCTTTAAATATCTGCGAACATTCATCTCCTCCATACAACCTCCCTTCATTCTTATATTCAAGTCTATCATCACTTATACATTTTTGTTACCGTCATCAAGTTCTTCCACTAACCTTTGCAATATGTCTTCAGAATCCCCTAAAATAACTATGTCGTCTCACTCTGTATCAGATCAGACATCTTTTAATTGCCTAGCTCTTCCTGACACTCTAGCAGTCACTTTTACATCATCTATAAACATGTTAAACAAACACAGTGACATCATATATGTCCGTCTAAGGCCTACTTTCATTGGGAAATGTTTGCCCCTCCCTCCATGCCCTAATCTGAGCCTCGCTCTCTATATAAAAACTCTTGACTGCTTTTAGTAATTTACTTCCTATTCCATACATTTGCATCATCTACCACATGACTTCTCTATCCATAAATACAACAGCCTCTGGCTAAAGAAAAAATGTATGTTTCTCTTCTTAACCATTTATCAGTTGTTCTAGCCATGTGGTTTCTTACTTTTCATCAGTTATTGTTTAAGACACTTTAATCCAAGTCCTTCATAAATGTTATTTTGCTCATACTCCAACAGCATGTCAAATCTCAAAAATCACTTGTCTCTCTTCACTGTGATCCAACACCTCACACACGCCTGCTGGATGCTCCATCTCCTAAATATTCAATACCTTCTTCACATCCTCCCTACAGTCCTTCCTACACCCCCATCCATCCTGACTTTATTCACCTTCTTGGACCAATTCTGCTCCATTCCTTGTAAATGACCAGCCCATCCAAACCAACTCCTCTTAATATATGTGAATGGGAAATTATTAATGTGAAAACACCTAAAATAATATTAGCTTCTTGTAATAACTCATTTTGCAAGTAGATGTTGTCAAGGAAACTTGAAGCAGGGCAGAGGAATGTGATTACCTGGCTTGGGACGACACGAATGGAGCGGGTCTCCAGTGTACCCGTCAGGACAGTTACACAGTGGGTTGTGACTGACCACAGAACACAGCGCCTCACTCCCACACACTCCCACGCATGGGTCCACACACTTAGTGTTGATGCATGCCTTGCTCAGAGGACAGTCCGAGTTGATGGTACATTCGGGTCTACAGCCTAGGTCAGGGTTGCCAATGTAGTCTGGTAGACAGGAGCAGACAGCCCTGTCAGCCACTACATGACACTTGGTGTAGGGGCCACACGGTGTCGGGTTGCAAGGATCACGAGGTGCGCTGACTGTAACATAGATAACCATTGTTACTAAGTCATTAAATTTAAAAAAGGGTTAGCAGATACTGTCACAAAGAACGAACTCATAAATCTGCCATTTCTGATGCTCCCATGTCTGAATAGTTACCCATAACATCCACTATAGAGAGAGCCAGTGTTACTTTAATAATAATAATTTTTATGTCTACAAGTACATGTACAAGGTGTACAGGTCTAGCTGACATCAATGACCTACTACTATATAGAAAGCCCCTTGTTATGCAGAGCATTTCAGGCAAATTAGATCAATTTTGTCCCAGTATGCGACTCACATCAGTCAACTAACACCCAGGTACCTATTTTACTGATAAGTGAACATGGACAGCAGGTGCCTTAAGGAAAAACGTCCTAATGTTTTCACCCATACCGGGGATCGACCCCCGGACACCTAGGGGGCAAACTGAACAAAACAAGATTAGCAGCAATGCTAGAAGACTAAATTAATTCACTGGTTACATCTCATATTAGTATAAAGAATATGAACCTGAAAAACAAAAACATAAAATAACCCTTTCACTTCTGTACACAAATTATTTCAATACGTATTAATAAGTCAATTAGAATGTGGCAAGCGGTGTCTGATGCTCATCATTATGCTGGAGTTATTATAGATTTACACAACTCAGATAGTTGAACAAACTTGTGTAATAATGGCTATTAGTTTGTGGAATAACAGCTGATAGCTTGTGTATAACAGCTGATAGCTTGTGTATAACAGCTGATAGCTTGTGTATAACAGCTGATAGCTTGTGTATAACAGCTGATAGCTTGTGTATAACAGCTGATAGCTTGTGTATAACAGCTGATAGCTTGTGTATAACAGCTGATAGCTTGTGTATAACAGCTGATAGCTTGTGTATAACAGCTGATAGCTTGTGTATAACAGCTGATAGCTTGTGTATAACAGCTGATAGCTTGTGTATAACAGCTGATAGCTTGTTTAATATGACCCTGTCTGCTCTAGGCAGCTGGTAATGTGAAGTGAAGGGGTGACTTACTTGGCTCATGCCAGGAGGGGTGACTTACTTGGCTCATGCCAGGAGGGGTGACTTACTTGGCTCATGCCAGGAGGGGTGACTTACTTGGCTCATGCCAGGAGGGGTGACTTACTTGGCTCATGCCAGGAGGTGTGACTTACTTGGCTTATGCCAGGAGAAGGTGTGACTTACTTGGCTTATGCCAGGAGAAGGTGTGACTTACTTGGCTTATGCCAGGAGAAAGTGTGACTTACTTGGCTTATGCCAGGAGAAAGTGTGACTTACTTGGCTTATGCCAGGAGAAAGTGTGACTTACTTGGCTTATGCCAGGAGAAAGTGTGACTTACTTGGCTTATGCCAGGAGAAAGTGTGACTTACTTGGCTTATGCCAGGAGAAAGTGTGACTTACTTGGCTTATGCCAGGAGAAAGTGTGACTTACTTGGCTTATGCCGGGAGAAAGTGTGACTTACTTGGCTTATGCCAGGAGAAAGTGTGACTTACTTGGCTTATGCCGGGAGAAAGTGTGACTTACTTGGCTTATGCCAGGAGAAAGTGTGACTTACTTGGCTTATGCCAGGAGAAAGTGTGACTTACTTGGCTTATGCCGGGAGAAAGTGTGACTTACTTGGCTTATGCCAGGAGAAAGTGTGACTTACTTGGCTTATGCCAGGAGAAAGTGTGACTTACTTGGCTTATGCCAGGAGAAAGTGTGACTTACTTGGCTTATGCCAGGAGAAAGTGTGACTTACTTGGCTTATGCCAGGAGAAAGTGTGACTTACTTGGCTTATGCCAGGAGAAGGGGTGACTTACTTGGTTTATGCTGGGAGAAGGGGTGACTTACTTGGTTTATGCTGGGAGAAGGGGTGACTTACTTGGTTTATGCTGGGAGAAGGGGTGACTTACTTGGCTCATGCCAGGAGAAGGGGTGACTTACTTGGCTTATGCTGGGAGAAGGGGTGACTTACTTGGCTCATGCCAGGAGAAGGGGTGACTTACTTGGTTTATGCTGGGAGAAGGGGTGACTTACTTGGTTTATGCTGGGAGAAGGGGTGACTTACTTGGCTCACACCGGGAGAAGGGATCCCCTGTCATTGATCTTGGACAGGTGCACACAGGGTTGTGGTTGACCACTTCACAGATGGCATCAATGCCACAAGTACCAGGACATGGATCTTTGCACTGCTGTTTGACACAGGCTAGATACTGGGGACACTGAGAATTGATGATGCACTCTGGCCGGCACTGCTCATATGGGTTGCCAAAGTAGCCTGGCTTACAGGTACAGACTGCTCGTGTTCCTTTAACCCGGCACTCGGCATTAGCAGCACATATCCCCTGGGCGCATGGATCAAGTTCCTTGGATGGTGGTGGAGTTGTGACCACAGCTGCAACACACAAACATTTATTAGTATACAAGATAAGAGAAAGAGGGATGGGTCCACACCTGCGTGTAACACTAAGGTATCCAGGGATGAAGACACATGGAGAATCTTACCAGGTGGGATACGGTTGCACCGGACGAAAGGTTCTCCCGTGTATCCAGGAATGCAGGTACACACTGGTGAGTGATTGATGACGCGACACTCAGCGTTGGTGCCACACGCACCGGGACAAGGGTCTACACACTTCTGCCTGATACATGCCATCGAAGCTGAACAGTCACGGTTAACCACACAAATTGGACGACAGTTGGGTGGGGCACCAATGAAACCTGGACGGCAAGTGCACACAGGTCGGTCACCCACCTCACGACAGTCGGCATTGGGGCCACATGCATCACACATATCTCTCTCCTTAGATGAGTCCACGTCTAGAAGGGGCAAGTGTGTTATATGAGGTCATGCAGTAGAAAATTGAAACTGTAGTAAGATGCTGGCCATTATTGTATTAAAATAGTTAGCATGAAATATTAATGATAAGTCAAGAAACAGAGAAAGTGAAGAGATTGTCATACCCTCATGAGGGAAGCACCGCTGGTATGGGCTTCCTGAGTAACCTGGCGGACATGTGCATATAGGTATGTGGTTTGGCACTCTGCACTCTGCATTGATGCCACAAGTTCCTGGACATGGGTCAATACATCTGTCATTGACACATGCATAACCAGATTCACATTGTGAGTCTGCAGAGCAGGTGGGTCGGCAGGCAATGTTGGGGTCACCGAAGTACCCAGAGAGACACTCGCAAACTGGCTGATCCTCCTCCTCGTGACACTCAGCCAGCTGACCACAGGGAGAAGGGTCGCAGGGGCCACCGGCCACAGGGGAAGCTGGGGTGGAGGTCACAGCTGCAGGGGTACAGGCCGGTCACCATAAACATAACACCCAAGTGTAACATATATTGTGTGAGTATTGTACAGTACTATAATATATGTGAGGCATCAGTAAAGAGAAAGAAGTCATTCTTACATGTCGGGATTGGATTGCAGGCAATGTAGGCATCTCCTGTGAAACGAGGAGGACACATGCATACAGGCTTGTGCATGATCACATGACATTCGGCCTGTGCACCACACACGCCCTTGCATGGGTCCACACATTTATTACGCTCACATGCCTTGTTCCGTGCGCAGTCAGAGTCTACAATGCACTCTGCTCGGCATTCAACATAAGGGTTGCCAAACATGCTTGGTAAGCAGGCACATTCAAAGTACTGGCCCTGTGGTGTGCAGACAGCACTCTGGGCACAGGGGTTGGGTGTGCAGGGTGAAGGGTGTGGTGTGATCTCCGGGGGTGGTGAGGAGGGGTGAGGGGTACTCACAATGATTGGTCTTGGGGTGGTCGCTGCAATAATCAAGCTCGATGTTATACAACCATTGGAGCAACATAGAGCACAAATTCATGTAGATTCATTCTTATAGTATTTTTCTTTCTTCAATTAGATGTGGTTCAAACAATGGAAGTGAGAGTGAACACACGGGGTGTCCAAGTGACTGAGAGTGAACACACGGGGTGTCCAAGTGACTGAGAGTGGCAGTGATCAGCCAGGGGTTGGAATGATTAGCTGGGGCAAAAAGAAGTGATTAGCTGGGGTGGGAATTGGGCAGGTGCGGGAGGGAAACAATCCTCCCACAGGATCACTCGTAGATGCACTAACTTGTATAAATGTGTTTTTATTTTGCCATAATATGAACATAAAGATAAGAATATCAGATGACTGAATATATTCTTGACTGAACTATCGTGAACAGCATAGTAATGTGTACAGTCTTGGACATCCCATGTGAGAGCACTCATTTAGGTGATCAGGTGAACATGGGACTTACTCTGGATCAACAAACACTGGATGTTCGGGTCACCCTCATAACCCTGTGGACAGGAACACAGAGGGCTGTGGTTTACCACCTGGCACTGGGCCAGGCGACCACAGGTGCCCACACATGGGTCCACACATTTCTCGTTCACACACGCCAGGTACTTAGGACAGTCAGAGTTGGTTAGGCACTCAGGATGACACTGAGGGGGAGCACCATAGTAACCAGCAAGACATTCACACACTGGCCGTTGCTTCACCACTCGACAGTTGGAGAAAGGTCCACATTGATTTTGGAAGCAGGGGTCTGGGTGTACTGGTACGACTAATGGAACAGGTGAGACTATCATTAGTGTCAAGAAGTTACTCTGATATGTTGCTGCTAACACAAACTAGAGGCACGTTGAAGCAGGGACACGCAGGTGTGCCATCATATACAACAATGCTTTATAACTGGCACTGAGTGAACCATAGTTCCATAAGAATGCAACAAATGTCTAGACAATGATTCTCAATGATACGGTATGATGAAAGGTCAATAACTCGTTCAACTAAGTAGAAAAATAAGATAATTATGATTACAGACACACCAGCGTTGTGTCTGCCTCAACCACCACATATTGGAAGGTACACTCACTGACTAGATGTTCATGTTGGTGAGGAAGGGCCTAGCCCTCCTGTCTTCCCTATGAGAGGACAGGAGGGCTACCTCTCTCCCTCCTTCAGAGAAGTGGAGGGCCTCGCTCCCTTAGAGAAGTGGAGGGCCTCGCTCCCTCAGAGAAGTGGAGGGCCTCGCTCCCTCAAGAGTGGAGGGCCTCCCTCCCTCAAGAGTGGAGGGCCTCCCTCCTTCCCTCAAATGGCCATCTTGTCAAACTAAGTCATCCCTCTTCTACAGCATATATTTTCACAGCTTCGAAAAACATTGATGAGTGTAGAAAATTGTAGTGAGCATGTGGGAGATTATTGAGCATGTGGGAGATTATTGAGCATGTGGGAGATTGAAGCAAGTATGGGAGAGTGTAGTGTAGTGTGGGAGAGTGGTGTGGTGAGGGAGAGTGTAGTGTGGTGAGGGAGAGTATAGTGTGGTGAGAGAGAGTATAGTGTGGTGAGGGAGAGTATAATGTGGTGAGGGAGAGTGTAGTGTGGTGAGGGAGAGTATAGTGTGGTGAGGGAGAGTATAGTGTGGTGAGGGAGAGTATAGTGTGGTGAGGGAGAGTATAGTGTGGTGAGGGAGAGTATAGTGTGGTGAGAGAGAGTATAGTGTGGTGAGGAAGAGTGCAATAAGTGTGGTGTCACTATATAAACATAGACAACAATGGTCTTACAGACAAGTCACTCACTCTCATCTTTTATGGAATGACATATTTCATATGGGTTGCCTTGGTGGCCGGGTAAACAGGCACAGATGGAGTTGTGGTTGATGGTGTTACATTGGGCATTAGTGCCGCAGGTGCCAGGACAGGGGTCGACACACTTGAGGTTGCGACAGGCCTGGTCAGTGCCACAGTCTGTGTTGACAACACACTCTGGGCGACATTCTGTGTAGGGGTCACCGAAGTAGTTACTGACACACTTGCACCTGAAGGAGTTGGCCTCCCTCTCGCAAAGGGCGTTGAAACCACAAGGAGATGAGGAGCAGGGGTCATCCGGGGTCACTGGAGCTGAGGAGGTCATACATCATACAACTCAGCAATATACCTCACACACACGCAAACTACACAACTTGCTTTACTAAACACACTGTCAATATAGTAAGACGATTTATAAGAGACATTGTCGCAAAGATTAAACTTAGTAGTACAGTAATATGTTGCAGGACGACACACTAATGTTAAGTGCCTCATGTTAAGAACATTAATAACAATGCAGCCTCTAGAAATGTTATAGCAAAAATGAGATATTATTGAGATTAATGAGGTAGAGTAACATTAATTAATTTAGATGACTTTAGCATTTAGAGGAGCACAGGGATAAGTACTGGTTAAGTTAGTGATGTCTTACTGGTCGTGAGAAGAACACAGCGAGAGAAGGGATCACCAGTGAGGTGTGGTGGGCAGGTACATGTGGGACTGTGGTGCTTCACAACGCACTCAGCATGTATTCCACATGCACCTGGGCATGGGTCCACGCACTTGTTGCGAGAACATGCCTTATCACGGCTACAGTCTGAATTAACCACACACTCGTGTCGACAAAGGTGGTAAGGGTTACCGAAGAGGCCAGGTTTACAGGTGCAGACAGCTACACCTGTCTGGTCACTACAGTCGGCTCCGTGGCCACAACGTTCTCGATCACATGGGTTCTCTTCCTCTTCCTTCTGGGGAGGGCTCACCGCTGCAAATTGTACAACAGTTACCATTAGTAATGGTGAAAAGTGTGAAAATTCTTACCTGAGGACTGAACTGAGCAGGTGTAAATGGGACAAAGAGAGAGAATACTTACTAGTAGGAGGCTCGAAGCAGCGTATGAAGGGGTCGCCTGTGAGATGACTGGGGCAGTAACAGATGGGGTTGTGGTTGATCACCTCACACAGTGCATCAGTGCCACACGTGCCCACACAAGGGTCGCGGCACACTTGGTTGACGCAAGCCAGCACTGTCTCACAGTCAGAGTTGACTATGCATTCAGGTTGACAGTTAGGTGGTTTGCCAAAGTAGGCAGGAAGGCACTCACAGATTGGGTGATTATGGGAGACATGGCACTTGGAGTTGGGTCCACAGGGACTGGGGCTGCAGGGGTTCACAGGGGGCTGGGCAGATGCTGCAATGTTCATAAGTTAATCTTTAGTCTATCAAATTTATGAATATAGACAAGAAATAAATGATATACTTGAAGAACCAGTTCATAACACCATGGTGCTGAGCACAACCATAGTGCTGAGCACAACCATGGTGCTGAGCACAACCATGGTGCTGAGCACAACCATGGTGCTGAGAGCACCATGGCTGGCAACCATGGTGCTGAGAGCAACCATGGTGCTGAGCACAACCATGGTGCTGAGAACAACCATGGTGTTGAGCACAACCATGGTGCTGAGCACAACCATGGTGCTGAGCACAACCATGGTGCTGAGAGCAACCATGGTGCTGAGCACAACCATGGTGCTGAGAACAACCATGGTGCTGAGCACAACCATGGTGCTGAGCACAACCATTGCTGAGCACAACCATGGTGCTGAGAGCAACCATGGTGCTGAGAACAATCATGGTGCTGAGCACAACCATGGTGCTGAGCACAACCATGGTGCTGAGCACAACCATGGTGCTGAGCACAACCATGGTGCTGAGCACAACCATGGTGCTGAGAGCAACCATGGTGCTGAGAACAACCATGGTGCTGAGCACAACCATGGTGCTGAGAGCAACCATGGTGCTGAGCACAACCATGGTGCTGAGAGCAACCATGGTGCTGAGCACAACCATGGTGCTGAGAGCAACCATGGTGCTGAGCACAACCATGGTGCTGAGCACAACCATGGTGCTGAGAACAACCATGGTGCTGAGCACAACCATGGTGCTGAGCACAACCATGGTGCTGAGCACAACCATGGTGCTGAGCACAACCATGGTGCTGAGCACAACCATGGTGCTGAGAGCAACCATGGTGCTGAGCACAACCATGGTGCTGAGCACAACCATGGTGCTGAGAGCAACCATGGTGCTGAGAGCAACCATGGTGCTGAGCACAACCATGGTGCTGAGCACAACCATGGTGCTGAGAACAACCATGGTGCTGAGCACAACCATGGTGCTAAGCACAACCATGGTGCTGAGAGCAACCATGGTGCTGAGCACAACCATGGTGCTAAGCACAACCATGGTGCTGAGAGCAACCATGGTGCTGAGCACAACCATGGTGCTGAGCACAACCATGGTGCTAAGCACAACCATGGTGCTGAGAACAACCATGGTGCTGAGCACAACCATGGTGCTAAGCACAACCATGGTGCTGAGACAACCATGGTGCTGAGCAACCATGGTGCTAGACAACCATGGTGCTGAGAACAACCATGGTGCTGAGAACAACCATGGTGCTGAGAACAACCATGGTGCTGAGACAACCATGGTGCTGAGAACAACCATGGTGCTGGACCATGGTGCTGAGCAACCATGGTGCTGAGCACAACCATGGTGCTGGACAACCATGTGTGAGACAACCATGGTGCTGAGCACAACTATGGTGCTGAGCACAACCATGGTGCTGTGAGCAACCATGGTGCTGAGCACAACCATGGTGCTGAGAGCAACCATGGTGCGAGCAACCATGGTGCTGAGCACAACCATGGTGTTGAGAGCAACCATGGTGCTGAGCACAACCATGGTGCTGAGAGCAACAATGGTGCTGAGAGCAACCATGGTGCTGAGCACAACCATGGTGCTGAGAGCAACCATGGTGCTGAGCACAACAATGGTGCTGAGAGCAAGCATGGTGCTGAGAGCAACCATGGCGCTGAGAACAACCATGGTGCTGAGAGCAACCATGGTGCTGAGAGCAACCATGGTGCTGAGCACAACCATTGTGCTGAGAACAACCATGGTGCTGAGAGCAACCATGGTGCTGAGAGCAACCATGGCACTGAGCACAACCATGGTGCTGCGCACAACCATGGTGCTGAGAACAACCATGGTGCTGAGAACAACCATGGTGCTGAGCACAACCATGGTGCTGATCACAACCATGGTGTTGAGAGCAACCATGGTGCTGAGCACAACCATGGTGCTGAGAACAACCATGGTGCTGAGAACAACCATGGTGCTGAGCACAATATGGTGCTGAGCACAACAATGGTGCTGAGCACAACCATGGTGTTGAGAGCAACCATGGTGCTGAGCACAACCATGGTGCTGAGAGCAACCATGGTGCTGAGAGCAACCATGGTGCTGAGAACAACCATGGCGCTGAGAACAACCATGGTGCTGAGCACAACCATGGTGCTGAGCACAACCATGGTGTTGAGAGCAACCATGGTGCTGAGCACAACCATGGTGCTGAGCACAACCATGGTGTTGAGAGAAACCATGGTGCTGAGCACAACCATGGTGCTGAGCACAACCATGGTGCTGAGCACAACCATGGTGCTGAGCACAACCATGGTGCTGAGCACAACCATGGTGCTGAGTACAACCATGGTGCTGAGCACAACCATGGTACTGAGTACACAGCAGCTTACCATCAACATACTACTCAACATTCCATATTATGGCAATACGGTAATTACAAATTAAAGAGTTGTGTGGAAAATATTGGTATTTTCCGAAAGTTGTAATTGATAAACTTTCCAATATGAACAGATATCCTTAATGTACCGCTGGTAGTTTAACGTTCGTGGGGGTATAAATAGTGAACCATCATACCAGCGGGCTGGAAGCGGGAAGAGGCTGGGCAGAGGGGCAGAGCAGGGGAGGGAGTGAGACCCCAGCCTACACACCGGAATTCAGGTGACGGGATGGCCTGCCGAATTTGGAGATTCCGGCCGCAAAACCGGACTTAATTACCTCCTTTCGTAATGTGGAGGAGTATCCAGTGACACGGTGAATATAAAGTGGGACAATCGGTCCAGGAGGTCCAGTAATAGGGCAGTAATTGTGGAAATAACGAATGGCGCCGGCATGGTATGTCCGGATAGGCCTATTTGAACTCAGTGAAGCGACCATACGACAGGATAAAGTCGTAACCACTGATGCTGGGGACCTTTCGTCTTAGAAGAGACTGAAATATGTTGGATAAACTTTGTGAAATGGTGAATATAGTGAAACCGAGTTGTAAATAATTAGGGGGTGATTGTACCGGGCGGGTCTAGCGGGGGTACGCCGTACCCCGACCGCCATGTTGGATGAGGAGGAGATGAACTAACATATCGCAAGTTATCTACTCGAAATCCAAGTATCAAGACGGTGAATGTGTATAAACTAGTGGGGCATTAAGCCAGGATATACATAGTGTGTAAAGTTATACGTATAAACAGTAATAAGGTCGGAATAGTGAGAGGATCTGAATCGCTACCCCGACCAACCACATGTTAACTAACGCCCGGTCTCGTGGGCGTATAAGAGTTCACGGAAATTAACCTTCCTTGACTCGACGGGACAACTCTTACCATCGCGATCGAACCAGATCGCAGGAGGACGTCAACAACGAAGCGACTCCCTCATCTAAAGCTAAGTACTCATCTGTCGTCTTTGTTATTGGCCAATAATATTGTTACGCACAGTAGATGTACTTTAGCTAGGTCAATGATCTTCCATGCACCGCTATGATGCTGTTAATTAGGTGAGTGATGGTCATGTTAACTTAATTGTGTGTTCTCTACCTTTCTTTCTACTTGATCAGTCGCCCATAACCTATACAGTCCACTTAAATTTAATCATACCATAATTATTAATATTATCTACTCAGATTTATTTATACTGGTCCAGAGTGCAGTGGGCTAACGTGAGAATATTGAAGGTACCCCTTGGGTGCGGCCAGGAGTGGGTAAAGTTCTCACATACCTTAAAGGGAATGACTGCGGTAAAATTATACGAGTCGGTCATCTCCCTGGGAGTTGTTTATTGCAAGTGGCGGTGTCCCAGATAGACTTATCTCCCACAATTCCCCACAAGTTGGGTCAATGAGAGTTCAAAAATATAAGTTACAAACATGTGCAAAACTTGAAAGTATTTATTAGGCTATGTGACCTGATACAAGTCTGTGAACGTTGCTAATGTGACTTAACTGATACACCCAAGTATTTTATACCTTGCATGATATATGGCCAGAAAGATACTTACTGGTCTCTGCACGACAAGCTTGGTAGGGGTCACCAGTGTGGCCAGCCTTGCAGTAGCATACAGGAGCATGGTTCACGACCTGGCACTCAGCATTGATGCCACATGTGCCAGGGCATGGGTCCAGGCACTTCTGGTTGATGCAGGCCAAGTAGAAAGGACAGTTTTGGTCAGCAGTGCATTCTGGTTGGCAACTATCATATGGGTTGCCATAGTAGTCTGGAAGACAGCGACACTCGCCACTTGGGCTGATGGGCAGGCACTCTGCATTCTGGCCACATGGGTTAGGCTCACATGGCACTTGTACCCCAGGAATCACCGGTGGTGGAGCTGCAATACACAAGAAACATGTCAACAAGACATCTCATCATATGGAGGCTCACAAGAAGAGCAAAATACAACTCATTCCAGAGACATGATGTCTGGTAATATATACATAATGAAGGGAGATATTATCAGGAACAGAGAGCAAGTGATGTCTTACATGGAGTGCTGGCGGCGATTGGATGAGGAGCACAGAAAATATATGGGTCACCCTGACGATCTGGAGGACAGTTGCAGATAGCGCGATGATTGACAACTGTGCAGAGAGCAGTGGAGGCACAGGCTGATGGGCAGGGGTTTATGCACTTGTTGCGCACACAGGTGTAGCCGCCCTTACAGTCACTGCTGAGCACACACTCGGGACCACAACCCACATCAGGGTTGCCAAAGTAACCTGGGCGACACTCACAGGTGTAGGTGTTGACAGAGGTGTGGCAAATGGTGTTAGAGCCGCAGGGATCTGGAGAGCAGGGATCGAAGGGGCGGGCAGGTGGTTGAGGCATGACCACCACAGGTGTGGGGGTTGTGCCTGGCTCTCCACTCACAGGGATGATGGGTGTCTCCTCATGTGATGGGTGTGTGCCAGGCAAAGGTGGTAGTGTGGTCGGGGGTGTGGGTGTCGGTGGGGCTGGTGGGAAGGGTATGGTGACGGGTGCAAGAGTGCAGCGGGTGAATGGATCACCAGTATAGCCCACTATACAGCTACACACTGGGTTGTGGTTGATAACACGACACTGGGACTGGATGCCACAGGTGCCCTTGCAGGGATCAACACAGCGGTTGTTGACACAAGCCATCAGTGGGGAGCACTCAGCATGCACCACACACTCTGGACGACATGCAGGTGGGGTACCCATATACCCAGGCTGGCATGAACACTGGTGTTGCAAGTTGACCTCTCGACATATTGCATTTGGTCCACAGGGATCTCCAGCACAGGGGCTGCGAGGAGGTTCAGATGGCAGCACCGCTGTCAAGACAAGTGTACCAGTTACCACAGCAACTCATTATAACATCATCACAGCTGCTCATCTGCTCATAACTTTGCAAACTTATAAGCTATCTTAGCTATGCTATATGCACAAAGACACTGTACACAAAAGTACATGCCAAACTATACATTAAATCAAGACAGAAAAATTGCAGGTATATTAGGGAAGTAAACAAGCTTTCTCCACTGCAGACTTCTTTGTTTATGTGAGAGAAGTCTGCAGTGGAGAAGTATGCAGTGAAGGGAGGGGGTCTGCAGTGATGGCAGTCTTTAAAGTACTTACGTAGGAAAAGTCTGCAGTGGAGGAAAGAGTCTGCAGTGGAAATAGGAGTCCCTGGAGTACTTACGCTGGTAAGGTCTGCAGTGGAGGAAGGAGTCTGCAGTGGAAGTAGGTGTATATGGAGTACTTACGTGGGAGAGATCTGCAGTGGATGAAGAAGTCTGCAGTGGAAGTCGGGGTCTCTGCTTACGTTTTAGTGGTCTTTGAAGTACTTACGTGGGAGAGGTCTGCAGTGGAAGTAGGGGTCTCCAGTATAGCCCTGGTTGCAGGAACACACAGGGACGTGTATCATTACCCTACACTGGGCATGACGGCCACACACGTCTTCCACACAGGGATCCACACACTCATGCTTCACACATGCCTTGCCCAGTGGACACTGGTGGCTGCTGATACACTCAGGGTGGCACAGAGTAGTCGGGTCTCCCAGCAGACCTGGCAGACAGGAGCAGACAGGACGGCCGGCTTTGAGGCGACATGAGGCACTGGCCCCACATGGTGATGGCTGGCAGGGGTCAGACTCGGCTGTGGCAACAACCCGCCAACGTTATTACAGTCTTGTACATAACTCGCTGACATTACCCACCACTCACCATCAAGAACACACAGCACAGCTTTAACACGTGGAACCTCCAGTATTACCTTTGATATAATTAAATATTATAGGCTACAAATCCTATGATACCCTGCAACAGGCAGCAGCTAACAGTGGTCACAGACCTCCCTGACCACAGGCAGGATGCAAACATCATGTGTTATTAATATGATGGTGTCCGTGGTATTCAGCAAGTTTACAGATGATACACTGACGTCAGCGAGTCAACATCAGTGTATCATCTGTATACATGCAAGCAAGCTATCAACCGTATTAGAGAGGCAGTCTGAGTGTTCCTGTCTGTCCAGCCATAAGAGGTAGTCTGAGTGTTCTTGTCTGTCCAGCCATAAGAGGTAGTATGAGTGTTCCTGTCTGTCCAGCCATAAGAGGTAGTATGAGTGTTCCTGTCTGTCCAGCCATAAGAGGTAGTATGAGTGTTCCTGTCTGTCCAGTCATAAGAGGTAGTATGAGTGTTCCTGTCTGTCCAGCCATGAGAGGTAGTATGAGTATTCCTGTCTGTCCAGCCATGAGAGGTAGTATGAGTGTTCCTGTCTGTCCAGCCATGAGAGGTAGTATTGAGTGTTCCTGTCTGTCCAACCATGAGAGGTAGTCTTGAGTGTTCCTGTCTGTCCAGCCATGAGAGGTAGTATGAGTGTTCCTGTCTGTCCAGCCATGAGAGGTAGTATTGAGTGTTCCTGTCTGTCCAGCCATGAGAGGTAGTCTAGAGTGCTCCTGTCTGTCCAGCCATGAGAGGTAGTCTAGAGTGCTCCTGTCTGTCCAGCCATGAGAGGTAGTCTAGAGTGCTCCTGTCTGTCCAGCCATGAGAGGTAACTTCAATATGCTCAGTTTGCCCATAATGCTCTGCATATAAGGGGCTTTTGGCATGTACACCCCATTCCTACAACTCATTGTACATCTTTGTATCATGTCACAATAAACTATTATTATTATTATAATATAATCTTCAACTTGTCATTGGTACCAGCAATAACTCTAAGCACTCAGCAAGCACCACCACACTCACTGCTGGCAGCACCACACTCACTGCTGGCAGCACCACACTCACTGCTGGCAGCACCACACTCACTGCTGGCAGCACCACACTCACTGCTGGCAGCACCACACTCACTGCTGGCACCACCACACTCACTGCTGGCAGCACCACACTCACTGCTGGCAGCACCACACTCACTGCTGGCAGCACCACACTCACTCCTGGTACAACACCCACTGACACAACACTGCTGGTACAAGACCACTGACACAACACTGCTGGTACAAGCCACCACACTCCTGGACAGACCACTGACCCACTGCTGGACAACACCACTGGACACAACACTGCTGGTCAGACCACACCACTGCTGGCAGCACTGCACACTCACCTGGCACACCACACACCACTGCTGGTACAAGACCACTGACACAACACTGCTGGTACAAGACCACTGACACAACACTCCTGGTACAACACCCACTGACACAACACTGCTGGTACAAGACCACTGACACAACACTGCTGGTACAAGACCACTGACACAACACTCCTGGTACAACACCCACTGACACAACACTGCTGGTACAACACCCACTGACACAACACTGCTGGTACAAGACCACTGACACAACACTGCTGGTACAACACCACTGACACAACACTGCTGGTACAAGACCACTGACACAACACTGCTGGTACAAGACCACTGACACAACACTGCTGGTACAACACCCACTGACACAACACTGCTGGTACAAGACCACTGACACAACACTGCTGGTACAACACCCACTGACACAACACTGCTGGTACAACACCCACTGACACAACACTGCTGGTACAAGACCACTGACACAACACTGCTGGTACAACACCCACTGACACAACACTGCTGGTACAAGACCACTGACACAACACTGCCTGGTACAACACCCACTGACACAACACTGCTGGTACAAGACCCCCTGACACAACACTGCTGGTACAAGACCACTGACACAACACTGCTGGTACAACACCCACTGACACAACACTGCTGGTACAAGACCACTGACACAACACTGCTGGTACAAGACCACTGACACAACACTGCTGGTACAACACCCACTGACACAACACTGCTGGTACAAGACCACTGACACAACACTGCTGGTACAAGACCACTGACACAACACTCTGGTACAACACCCACTGACACAACACTGCTGGTACAACACCACTGACACAACACTGCTGGTACAAGACCACTGACACAACACTGCTGGTACAAGACCACTGACACAACACTGCTGGTACAACACCCACTGACACAACACTGCTGGTACAACACCACTGACACAACACTGCTGGTACAAGACCACTGACACAACACTCCTGGTACAACACCCACTGACACAACACTGCTGGTACAAGACCACTGACACAACACTGCTGGTACAAGACCACTGACACAACACTGCTGGTACAACACCCACTGACACAACACTGCTGGTACAACACCCACTGACACAACACTGCTGGTACAAGACCACTGACACAACACTGCTGGTACAACACCCACTGACACAACACTGCTGGTACAACACCCACTGACACAACACTGCTGGTACAAGACCACTGACACAACACTGCTGGTACAAGACCACTGACACAACACTGCTGGTACAACACCCACTGACACAACACTCCTGGTACAACACCCACTGACACAACACTGCTGGTACAACACCCACTGACACAACACTCCTGGTACAACACCCACTGACACAACACTGCTGGTACAACACCCACTGACACAACACTGCTGGTACAAGACCACTGACACAACACTGCTGGTACAAGACCACTGACACAACACTGCTGGTACAAGACCACTGACACAACACTGCTGGTACAACACCCACTGACACAACACTGCTGGTACAAGACCACTGACACAACACTGCTGGTACAACACCCACTGACACAACACTGCTGGTACAAGACCACTGACACAACACTGCTGGTACAAGACCACTCACACAACACTCCTGGTACAACGCCCACTGACACAACACTGCTGGTACAAGACCACTGACACAACACTGCTGGTACAACACCCACTGACACAACACTGCTGGTACAAGACCACTGACACAACACTGCTGGTACAAGACCACTGACACAACACTCCTGGTACAACACCCACTGACACAACACTGCTGGTACAAGACCACTGACACAACACTGCTGGTACAAGACCACTGACACAACACTCCTGGTACAACACCCACTGACACAACACTGCTGGTACAAGACCACTGACACAACACTGCTGGTACAAGACCACTGACACAACACTGCTGGTACAACACCCACTGACACAACACTGCTGGTACAACACCCACTGACACAACACTGCTGGTACAAGACCACTGACACAACACTGCTGGTACAAGACCACTGACACAACACTGCTGGTACAAACCACTGACACAACACTGCTGGTACAAGACCACTGACACAACACTGCTGGTACAAGACCACTGACACAACACTGCTGGTACAACACCCACTGACACAACACTGCTGGTACAAGACCACTGACACAACACTCCTGGTACAACACCCACTGACACAACACTGCTGGTACAAGACCACTGACACAACACTGCTGGTACAAGACCACTGACACAACACTGCTGGTACAACACCCACTGACACAACACTGCTGGTACAACACCCACTGACACAACACTGCTGGTACAAGACCACTGACACAACACTGCTGGTACAAGACCACTGACACAACACTGCTGGTACAACACCCACTGACACAACACTGCTGGTACAACACCACTGATCGTACAACACTCATCTCTTCAAGATACTGTGTGTTCTTGATGGCTCGTTACCTAATATAATTTATTTTCTTTCATTTATAATTTTCGACGAGGAGAGAGTTTTAAGAGTATTTAGAGTGAAGATGGAGGATGACTTACTAGGAGAAGGAGCAGGGTTGCAGCGGGTGAGGGGGTTGCCTGTGTAGCCTGTGGGACAGCTGCACACGGCCTGGTGGTTGAGCACCTCACAGAGGGCATGCAGGCCACACGCCCCAGGACATGGCTCCACGCACTTGTTCTTCACACAGTCCAAGTAGCGAGGACAGTCGGAGTCGACAGTGCACTCAGGCTTACAAGCCACATATGGGTTACCATAATGGTCACTCATACAGGTGCATACTGCCACACCACCCTGCACTGAGCACTTTGCATTAGTGCCACAGCCGCTCAGTGTACAAGGATCAGAGACGGTTGGAAGGGATGGGTGTGGGACCACTGCAAGAGGACCCAATATTGTTACTCCACCAATACCAGAGATGAGCTGCTGTTGCTCTTTAATGAGCTGCTGATGCTCTTTATAATACAAGGGAGCTGTCAGGAGACAGCTGAAAGTCACAGTCCTGAGAGTCGACGAGCAGCCACTCCCAATGGAGTCTGATGTGCACGAACATTGAAAGGGGGAAGACTAGTGCTTCTGCAGTGTGTATGACATCATATTATTAGTATGAGGCAAAGAAAATGTTTTTCTTTCAGGTGAGAACAGCATTACGAGCAGCGCCCATCGGCCCCCATGACATAGACTGGAAATCAGAAAGAGTAAGAATATAGTGCGATGCTTACAAGGCCGAGCTGGAAGACAGAGAGAGAGCGGGTCTCCTGTGTATTGTGGTCGACATGAGCACACGGGGCTGTGCTGGATCACGCGGCACTCTGCGTCCATGCCGCATGCACCAACGCATGGATTAATGCACTTGAGGTTCACACAAGCTTTTTGTGTGGGACATTCACTATTGACAACGCACTCAGGGTGACACCTGGGAGGGGAACCCAGATAACCTGGAAGACAGGTACAGCTGGCTCTCCCACCCACTTCATGACACTCAGAATACTGACCGCAGGGAAACACGGTGCAGGGAGAGGCAGGGACTGGGGCCACAGCTGCTGGGAAAGGCAAGCCATGAAGTAATTATCTCCACACTACCAAACCACTAAACCATGTTATTATAATTACATATCATGCTTTGAAAATATCATACTAAATAACTACTACTGTACTGAAAAAAAGTTATAGTGAAAATATCATGCAAATTCTAATGAGAATTATTTTTAGAAAGAATCATGCAAGTACTAGAGAGAAAGGAAGTTAATGAACAAGATCTAGTAAGGTAGTTTAAGAGAATATATTGAATTAATACATAAGAGAGAACAGGAAGATTCATACGTGTATAAAGAGAACAGGCGAGGTAAGGGTCGCCGGAGTAGCCAGGCTTGCACGAACACTGTGGACGGTGGTTGATGACCATGCAGGAAGCACGGCGGCCACAGGTGCCAGGGCATGGGTCCACACACCGCTGCTGTTGGCAGGACCTGTCCAGCCGGCAGTCCAGGTCTCGCTGGCATTCTGGTCGGCACCCCAAGTAGGGATTGCCCACCAGGCCAGGGAGGCAGGCACAGATGGGAAGACCAGCCGAGATGCGGCATTGTGTGTTGGTGCCACAGGGACCGGGCGAGCAGGGGTCAGCCTCGACTAACACCGAGGGAGCTGTGGGTACACCACTACTGTACACAAACTACAACTAAGCAAATTACATGCATATACTACTGTACATTTCAAAATTAAGAAAGACAGACAAGGAAGAGTGATCTTACATGTAACAGGAGATGGGAGTTGAGGCACTGGGCGGCACCTTATGAAGGGGTCACCTGTGTGGCCCACTGGGCAGCTGCATACCGCGCGGTGGTTCACCACACTACACTGCGCCTGAGGGGCACATGTGCCTGGGCATGGGTTGGCACACCGCTGGCGTATGCATGCTAACCGCACTGCACAGTCAGTATGCACTACACACTCCGGCCTGCAACCCAGGTATGGATTGCCAAAGTAACCAGTAGCACAGACACACACCTCATGATTCATCCTGATTTGGCAGCGAGCATTAGTGCCACAAGGGCTGGGTACACAGGGTGTAGGCTTGATAGGCTTAGGCACAGGTCGTGTGGGGCGTGAGCAACGAGTGTAGGGGTCCCCCAGGAGGCCTGGGTGGCAGCGACACACAGGGCTGTGAGAGACCACCACACACTGAGCCCCCATACCACACACACCTGGGCAAGGATCCGTGCACTGGTGGGAGGCACATGCCAGATGGGCAGGGCAGTCACTGTTGACAATACACTCTAAGCAGACTGGGATGTCTCCCTGGCTGGTGCACACCTCCCAGGGCAGGCAGGGACAAGGTGAACACGGCGACGCTGCCACTGGCCCGGAAGCTACAAACACATCGTGCAAGTCATGCATATATTTAACTAAACTAGTATAGTAGCTATGAAGAAAATTATAATACAGAGATAAGAATATATACAAATATTTCTAAACAGAAAAGATAAGATATGATAAGATTTGAGAGAGACAGTGAGAGAAGACGACTCACGGGGAAGGTGACACTGGGAGTAGGGATCCCCAAGCATGCCTGGGGGACAGGAGCAGCGTGGCTGGTGCTGAACCACCTGACACACAGCATCGTCGGCACAGGTGCCTGGACAAGGATCTACACACTTGTACCCACGGCAACTGCTGTCATAATGGCAGTCACTGTTGGTGACACATTCAGGTCGGCAGCCGAGGAGTGGGTTGCCCACCAGGCCAGGGCGGCAGGTACAGTGAGCAGTGTTGCCCACCACCCGGCACTCTGTGTTGTCCCCGCAGGGGCCTCCCTGACTGCACGGAGATACGTCTGCCGCTACGCAAGAGGATCAGAGTTAGAGTCAGGGCAAAGTCAAGGTCAAGGAAAGTAGAGTAACACAAGAGGCTTTAAATAGGCTAAACTATAACATGCTAATAGTTGAGAGAAATGTGAAACATGCAGTATTATTGTACAAGATAAAGTTTAGATCATGCAAGGACATGCAGGCATGCTCACATGGGGTGGGGGAGGGGCGGCAGGCTGAGTAGGGGTCACCAGTGAGGCTCTCGGGACATGAGCACACAGGGCGGTGGTTGAACACTTGACAGGTGGCCAGGAGCCCGCACCTGCCAGGACACGGGTCCACGCACCTCTGCCTCACACACGCCAAGTTGTTGATGCATGCACTGTCTGTGTAACACTCGGAGGAGCACCGGACGTAGGGGTCACCCAGCAGTGGCGCAGGACATGTGCACACTGCCCGTCGTCCTTCACTTCGGCAAATGGCATGCAGTCCACATGGGTTCGGCCAACATGGACTAGATACAGCTGGGGGCCGCTCTGATGCTGTGAAGAAGATGCTCACCTCTTAATATATGCAGCACACACACACTTGTCTACACTAATACCCTACACTCATTTACACCATACACTTGTGCAGACCAACATGATATACCCTCTTCATATGTGCATATGGAGAGGACCAGATGTGATAATGAATAAAAACAAGATTACAGAAGTTACCTGCTCATGAGATCCAGTGATATGTAAAATGACCATAATGTAGACTGAGACTTGCATGGGAGGAGGGGAAAAGGGAGATGTTAATAGGGACAACTTGAGAGATAAACAAGTTAAGAGATGTTACAGCAAGTCATGAAGACCCAAGAGAGTGGGAGGTGTGACTCACCCACAGCACAGCGGATGAAGGGGTCACCGGTGAGATGCTTGGGGCAGTAGCAGATGGGGTTGTGGTTGACTACTTCACAGAGGGCAGCAATGCCACACACTCCTGGGCATGGGTCCACACAATTCTGCTTGCGGCACGCTAGGTTCTGAGGGCACTCTGTGTTCAGGATGCACTCTGGCCGACACCTGCAACAATCTCCTTTTGTTATTACTTTCTTCTTTTTCCACACACTCAACCATCTATCCAGTCATTAATCCAGTTAGCCACTGACCCA
Organism: Cherax destructor; assembly: GCA_009830355.1. Lineage (NCBI taxonomy): Eukaryota > Metazoa > Arthropoda > Malacostraca > Decapoda > Parastacidae > Cherax > Cherax destructor. Next base: position 24,615 of record WNWK01019605.1, read on the forward strand.
CCTAACCAGTCCAAGTTACTTATCAATTAATAATTCAGGTGATCAACACATCATAATGACCCAGGTGATGAGGAAACTAGTGAGGGAGATATAAGGAGGTACTCACGCAGATGCAGGTGGATTGCCAAAGAAGCCGGGGAGGCAGGAGCAGGTTGGGCGAGAGTCTACCACCCGACACTGTGAGTTGGGCCCACATTGGAAAAGCTCACATGGGCGCTCCTCAGAGGCAGCTGGAAGGAGTGCTGAGAGAGACAAGTAGATTTAGCAGGGGCAAGGAAGGGCAAGGTAGAATTATAAAAATGGCCAGTGATTGTACAATGAAGACTTTGGTTCATGGCTGTAGAAGAAACACTTGTAGTGTATTTGATTGTCAGTATAGAGTATATATATCAAAAGCCTTAGAGACAGAGTGTGAAGTAATAATTACGTTGTTGTGGGTGACAGCGGGTGTAGGGGTCACCGGTGTAGCCTGAGTGACAGAAGCAGTTGGGCTGGTGCCTGAGAACATGGCAGTCAGCATTGAGGCCGCAGGAGCCAGGGCAGGGATCGACACATAATTGATTGACACAAGCCCGGCTCAAGGGGCACTCAGAGTTGATGGTACACTCAGGTCTGCAGCCTGTATAGGGGTTACCCACATAACTTGGAGTGCAGGAGCATGTGTAGAGTTGGTCTTTTGCAGAGCACTGAGCATAGGACCCACACGGGGACCCAGTGCATGGGTCTGACTTTTGTTCTGGAGGAAATACTGGCTCGGGTTCAACTTCAACTAAAGCTGAGGAAGTAACACAAACTATCAGTAACACTTCAGTGCTATATTAGTCTTATGCTACTCTACAACTGTTCCTGTAAGTTAACAAAGCCTGCATAAAACTAAACAATACCAACAACAATAATAATAGTAATAATAATAATAATATATTATTTTTATTATAAGCATAATGCTAGCAATATTAAACACACATTTATACAGAATAGTGGTGAGGTTGCCTATTTCACAATTGTACATATGAGCTGAGCGCCAACACATGAGAAAAATAGGTTAGAACTTGGGAGAAGTTTTTTATTTCTTACTGAGGGTGCATCTGTAGAAGGGATCTCCAGTATAGCCTGCTGGACAGCGACACACAGGGTTGTGGGCTACTACATCACAAAGAGCCTGCAACCCACAGGTACCCACACACGGGTCGCGACACCGTCGATCATCACAAGCCTCCTTCATGGGACACTCAGCATTGGTCACACACTCAAACTTGCATCCAGATGGTATATTAGGATTGCCGAAAGTTCCTGGGAGGCACTCGCACACAGCGACATTACCCTGAGCACGACATTCTGTGTTGGGGCCACATGGGTTTGGCATGCATGGGTTGATCACTGCGTGAGGTGGCACAGCTATGAGGGGCAGGCAGAAAACAAGAGGATAAGGTATTTTGTCTGGATGACTTGATGTAAACATTAAACAGCAGTCATTATAAACTCTTGTATTTTACTTATTACATAAAAATAACATAAGAATGACTTAATACAGATATACTATATGAGGATAGGTGAAACAACCACCACAACAAGATTGGGGAATCAAGAAGAGGCCCTTCATCTCTCGTGAAAGTTCCATGCATGTTCCCTCTCAACCATAAACTGAACCTCACTTATCAACTTATGAAATGTCACACTGATACCTCTGACAAGGAAATACATTTATAAATATGTAAGCAAGATTAATGAATAAAAGAGTCTTACGAGCAATGGGTCGAAGTTGGCAAGCAGAGAAGGGGTCACCCATATATCCTTCAGGACACACACACACGGGGTTGTGGCTGATGACAGAGCACAGCGCCTCGGTACCACAGGTGCCTGGACAAGGGTCTCGGCATTTCTGGCTGATACAGGCCAAAGTCAATGGACAGTCACTGCTGACTACACAATCGGGACGACACTGAACATATGGGTCTCCTCTAAAGCCTGGTAGGCAGGTACAGAGAGCGGTGGTAGCTGTTGGCGTGCAACGAGCGTTCTCCCCACAGGGGTTGGGCTGGCAGAGCACCGCCACTGGTGGTGCTACAAAATAGAACATTATTACAGTCTCATTATACAACAGCAGACTATGATAAATATTGTTGAAAGCATTTACTAGCATGCTCCAAATTTATTTTCACAATGGCAGATAAACTGAGAGATAAGGTGACAGATGTGACCTACTGGGTGTGATTGGAGCTTGTAGACACAGCCTGAAGGGGTCACCAATGTAGCCGTCAGGGCAGGAGCAGATGGGGTTGTGGTTGAGCACTTTACAGATGGCATTAACACCGCACGAGTCCGCACAAGGGTCAATACAGCGCTGGTTGATGCATGCACGAGTGGTGACACAGTGAGAGTTGATGATACACTCAGGAGTGCACCCAAGCTCAGGCTCTCCATAGAATCCACTAAGACACACGCACGATCCTACACCATCAATCACTTGGCACTCAGCATTGGCACCACAAGAGGGTGTGCAGGGTGCCACAGGTGGTGCAGGTGGTTGAGGCTCCTCAGCAACTAGAGTGGAGACACATAAGACAAACATTTAACATAAAACATTACTAGCAAACACTAATTAAGCCCAGTCTACACTGACCAACAACAAACACACAGGAAAGTTATCACTATGTAATATACACTGCACATGAGAACAATATACAGTGAGGATAGTGACTGTGTCAGTATTGCCTCACATATAGAACAAGTTGTATAATCTTCTTAGGTTTAAAGGAAAAAGATCAGAAAGTGAGGCAGGAGGAACATTAATAGCAAGGAAGATGAGGTGAGAAACTTACCCTTTTCGAAGCAGCCACTGAAGGGATTACCAGTGAGGCCATCAGCACACCTGCAGATGGGGTTGTGGGCCACCACGTTGCAGAGGGCACCGATGCCACATGAACCTACACATGGGTCCACACACTTCAAGTTGATGCATGCCTTACTCATGGGACAGTCTGAGTTGATGGTACACTCTGGGCGACATGGGGAGCCCATAAACCCAGGGAGGCAGGAGCACACATTTTGGGTGTTGTCGGGTGTTGGGCGACACACAGAGTTGGGCCCACATGGGTTGGGCTCACATGGGGTCAACACAGGTTTTGGTAGCACAGCTGATGCAGGGAAGTAACAGATTAATATTAAAGGTTCTTCCTTAAATCACTGTGTTAAATTTATTTGCAAGTTGTTGACATGCTTCACCAAACTGAAAATAATATCTTAATACTTGATCACCACACTTGTATTAACACCATATAATCTTTCCTTCTTCTTTCAACACGTCGGCCGTTTCCCACCGAGGCGGGGTGGCCCAAAAGGAAAAACAAAAGTTCCTTTTACATTTAGTAATATATACAGGAGAAGGGGTTATTAGCTCCTTGCTCCCGGCATTTTAGTCGCCTCTTACAACACGCATGGCTTACGGAGGAAGAATTCTGTTCCACTTCCTCATGGAGATAAGAACAAGAACTAGTAAGAAAATAGAAGAAAACCCCAGAGGGGTGTGTATATATATGCTTGTACATGAATGTGTAGTGTGACCTAAGTGTAAGTAGAAGTAGCAAGACGTACCTGAAATCTTGCATGTTTATGAGACAGAAAAAAGACACTAGCAATCCTACCATCATGTAAAACAATTACAGGCTTTCATTTTACACTCACTTGGCAGGACGGTAGTACCTCCCTGGGCGGTTGCTGTCTACCACCTTATAATATATGCACATATATTGACTCTATAATGTATGAACGTCCACCACTATCACGGTGCTGATAAGAAAATGAACTTCATCTGTAAGTGAATTACCCCCCTGGAGTCCACACTATTATAAGTACATGATGAAATGCAACAAATATGGAGACTAAGAAATATTTAACCCAAATAATGATATTATAGCACCGAGCAAAACATACTGCATGGTATGTGGAAAGTGTTACTTTTATTATATTTATAAAAGAAACTTTAAGCCTTATAGGCCATTCAGCATTGCTTGAAAAGTGTTAAATATCAGAATGTATAAAGTAGATGTGAAATATACACATCTACTTTATGTAACTGCTGCAATCACTTTAAGTGGATCATCATCCCCTCTCTCTCTCTCTCTCTCTCTCTCTCTCTCTCTCTCTCTCTCTCTCTCTCTCTCTCTCTCTCTCTCTCTCTCTCTCTCTCTCCCTCTCTCTCTCCTCTCTCTCTCTCCTCTCTCTCTCCTCTCCTCCTCTCTCTCTCCCTCTCTCTCTCCTCTCTCTCTCCTCTCTCTCTCTCTCTCTCTCCTCTCCCTCTCTCTCTCCTCTCTCTCTCTCTCTCCTCTCTCTCTCCTCTCTCCTCTCTCTCTCTCTCTCTCCCTCTCCCCTCTCTCTCTCTCTCTCCCTCCCCCTCTCTCTCTCCCCTCTCCTCCCTCCCTCTCTCTCTCTCCCTACAGAGACACTCAATACTCACGTTTGGTTACACAGAACCTGAAGGGGTCGCCTGTAAGGTGACTGGGACAGTAGCAGATGGGGTTGTGGTGGACAACATCACATAGAGCATTGGTGCCACACAATCCAGGGCACGGATCGCCACACTTCTGATCAATACATGACTTGTCATCATCGCAGTCGGCATTACTAACACATTCAGGACGACAGCGGTCTTTAGGGTCACCAATGTAGTCACCGATGCAGGAGCAGATGGGCTTGGAACCCTCCACACGGCACTCTGTGTTCAGACCACATGGAGACGGCACACACGGGGTGATTTGAGGCTTTGGAGTTACTTGTTCCATAGGAGAGATAGGCTCTGTTAATACATCACAGCGTGTGTAAGGGTTCCCCTTAAATCCAGCAGGACAGAAGCACACCGGGCGGTGAGTATTGACTTCACAAAGTGAGTTAATGCCACAGGCGCTTGGACAAGGGTCAATACAATGAGTGTTGACACAGGCTAGGTCATGGCTGCAGTCGTCATCAACAGTGCACTCAGGCTTGCAACCACTGTCAGAATTGGCCTCACCAAAGAAGCCAGGAGTACAGGAACACACTGGATAGTTGTTGGCTCCAATGGAGCACTGGGTGTTGGGGCCACAAGGATTGCGCTCACATGGGTTGTCAGGCTTTGAGTGGCAATGAACTTGTGGATCACCATCATATCCCTCCAGACACCGACAAAGAAGACTGTTGCCACGAACATAACACTCAGCATTTTGCCCACAGATGCCAGGGCCACAGCTTGGAGGTGGCACTGTTGGGAGGACAACATTTACCATCCACAGATTCAAAGACAAAATATACTATACATAAAGGCATGCACTATCAACAAAAATGTGTAAAAAAAACAAATGACTGACCTTTGCAACCAGTGAAGGGGTCGCCAACGAGACCAGGACGGCAGACGCAGAAGGGACTCCTGTTAGGGTCGCACAGAGCTCCGTCTCCACATGGGGAGGGAACACATGGGTTGATGGGAGGCTCACAGCCTCGGATGGTGTTGGGCTTGCCCACAAAGCCTGGTTTGCATGTGCATCGGTGGTAGCCATTCACCACATTACAGTCGGTGTTGGGTCCGCAGGGCGATGGGTGGCAGGGGTTGGCAGGGGCACTGCAGGGCTCGCTTGGTGGGTTCCCCACAAACTCTGGCAGGCAGAAACAAATGGGTGCCCCACCCACAATACGACACCCAGAGTTGGGACCACATTGGTTGGGCTCACAGTCCTCACCCTCGGGAACTGTTGAGCAGAATTTATATACTGATAGTAAACAAAATTATTAGACAGAGAACATAAGATAAAGATAATATTTTAATTTTAAAGGAAAAAGAGTGATGTACTGAACTTGAAAAACCTTGAGTTTTAAGTACAGACATTACTGTACGTTAGTTCTAGTGCAGATGAACTATAGCACTGTATTGTGCACATTACTGTACGTTAGTTCTGGTGCAGATGAACTATAGCACTGTATTGTGCACATTACTGTATTTTAGTTCTAGTGCAGATGAACTATAGCACTATATTGTGCTTCAGTTCAAACAGAGACAAAAAGATGGAAGCACTGAAGACTCACTGCACTTTTCAAAGGGGTTGCCAGTGGTGCCACGAGGACACACACAGATAGGGTTGCCATCGTCCAACTCGCAGAGAGCACCCTCACCACAGGGGTCAGTATCACAAGGGTTGATGGGCACCTGGCAGCTCCTAAGAGGGTCACCTACATATCCAGGAGGGCAGCGGCAGGTGGCACGGTGGCTGGCCACCTCACACACTGCATTACGGCCACAGCTGCATGGGTCCTGGCACTGGTTGTTGATGCACGCCTGGTTGGTGGGGCAGTTGCTGTTGTCTCGGCAACCCACAACTGTCAACATAACACATTAACATTATTAACATACTTGTTGACCATGCTATGTGGTCACTCCAGTACCTGGTAATATACCTGTTGGCCATGCTATGTGGTCACTCCAGTACCTGGTAATATACTTGTTGGCCATGCTATGTGGTCACTCCAGTACCTGGTAATATACTTGTTGGCCATGCTATGTGGTTACTCCAGTACCTGGTAATATACCTGTTGGCCATACTATGTGGTCACTCCAGTACCTGGTAAATATGTTGGCCATGTAGTACTCGTATGGTAACTCCATCTATGTGGTTACTCCAGTACCTGGTAATATACCTGTTGGCCATACTATGTGGTCACTCCAGTACCTGGTAATATACTTGTTGGCCATGCTATGTGGTCACTCCAGTACCTGGTAATATACTTGTTGGCCATGCTATGTGGTTACTCCAGTACCTGGTAATATACCTGTTGGCCATACTATGTGGTCAATACTGGTATATACTTTCCATATGTGTGAAAATATTGATTCGATTGTAATTGACAAACTTTCCAATATGAATAGATATCATTAATGTGTTGCTGTTAGCTTAACATTAACTGAAAAGAACCAACGAATTCACACGCATGCGCGAGATGCCTCGTGAAGTGGGCAGAGAAGCAGAGTAGAGAGGGAACAGCGAGCCTACCGACCCGAGATTCCAGGGGATGATGGCGTGCCGAATTTGGAGACTCCGCCCACCAAATCGGATTTAATTACCTCCTTTCGTAATGTGGAGGAATATCCAGTGACGCGGGGAATATCAAGTGGGACAATCGGTCCAGGAGGTCCAGTAATCGGACAATAATTGTGAAATAAGGTGCCGCCGGCGAGTGACGCGGCCATAGGCCTATTTGAACTGAGTGAAATGACCATACGGCAGGATAAAGTCGTAACCCTGATGCTGGGGAAATCATCTTAGAAGAGACTGAAATATATTCGATGAACTTTGGGAAATGGAGAAGAGACTGAAATATATTCGATGAACTTTGGGAAATGGTGAATATAGTGAAACCGAGTTGTAAATAATCAGGGGTTGATTGCATCGAGCGGGTCTGGCTTGGGTACGCCATACCCCGACCGCCATATTGGATGTGATTGAAATGAACTAACATATCGCAAGTTATCTACTCGAAATTCAAGTATCGAGACTGTGAATGTGTATAAACTAGTGGGGCATTAAGCCGGGATATACGTAATATGTAAAGTTATACGTATAAACAGTACAAAAGGTCGGATTAGTGAGAGGATCTGATTCGCTACCCGACCAACCACATGTTAACTAACGCCGGTCTCGTGGACGTATAGAGTGCACGGAAATTAACCTTCCTTGACTCGACGAGACAGCTAATACCATCGCATCGAATCAGATCGCAGGAGGACGCAACAACGAACGACTCCTCATCTAAAGCTAAGTACTCTGCTTGCAACTTTGTTATTGGCCAATGATATTGTTACGCACAGTAGATGTACTTTAGCCAGGTCAACGATCTACTATACACCGCTATGATGCTGTTAATTAGGTGAGTGATGGTCATGTTAATTTAACTGTCTGTTCTCTACCTCTTCTCCTGATTGATCAGTTGTTTAATAACCAATACAGTCCACTTAAATTTAACATAACTATAATAAATGATCTTCTCAGATTTATTTATACTGGTCCAGAGTGCAGTGGGCTAACGAGAATATTGAAGGTACCCCCTCGGTGCGGCCAGGAGCGGGTAAAGTTCTCACATACCTTAAAGGGAATGACTGCGGTAAAATTATACGAGTCTGTCATCTCCCTGGGAGTTTGTTTATTGCTAGTGGCGGTGTCCCAGATAGACTTATCTCTCACAATTCCCCACAGCGCCCGTTGGTCCGTCCTGAACCGGATGTGATTAGTGAATTAATCATTATTGAATTAATTAATTAATAAATAAGTGACTGATCATAGGAAGTGAGTATAGAGTACACAGTTAATTAATTGTGTGGTGGACAGTAATTAGTCCAATTAATTGCTAGCACAGGCGTGGCTACGATTTGTGCGAGAGTGAGGTGTGAGAGTCACCTTTATAAACAATTTATTTAATTTGTGACGTCAGTGGTTATTGATCCTATAACCATGGCTGAACTTAATGGAGTTAGTGTGGCTGGCAAGCCCATGAATAATAAAGGGTCTATTTAATTTGTACCCTCAGCGGTTATTGATCCTATAACCATAGCTGAATTTAATGGAGTTAGTGTGGCTGGCAAGCCCATGAATAATAAAGGGTCTATTTAATTTGTACCCTCAGCGGTTATTGATCCTATAACCATAGCTGAACTTAATGGAGTTAGTGTGGCGGGCAAGCCAATGAATAATAAAGGGTCTATTTAATTTGTACCCTCAGTGGTTATTGATCCTATAACCATGGCTGAACTTAATGGAGTTAGTGTGGCTGGCAAGCCCATGAATAATAAAGGGTCTATTTAATTTGTACCCTCAGTGGTTATTGATCCTATAACCATGGCTGAACTTAATGGAGTTAATGTGGCTGGCAAGCACAGGGAGACTAAGGTGAAACTGGCACCCTCCGTAGTAAGCAATGACTCGGTGGGACCAGTAAGTGTTTTGATAGGCAGTGACTATTATGCCACCTTCGTGAAGGGTATGACGAAGAAAGGTGGTGTCACTCTTCTCAACATTGGTGAAGGCCATGTAATTTATGGCAGGCTTCCTCGCAGTAATGAATGACTGGAGGAAGCCATAAATGCAGTCACGGTGTGCCTTACTCATGAAACGTCACTCCAGTGTAAATATTCTTCTATAGAGGATGCTGTTGAACCAGTACACAAGTTGTGGGAACTGGACAGTATCAGGATTAATGTAAATGAAGAAAGTCCAGATGATTCCTTCACTCAGGAACAATACCTGAAGGATGTTAAATTTGAGTCTGGACAATACTGGGTGCGACTCCCATGGAAGCTAAACCATCCGGAACTACCCACTAATTACCGGATGGCGTATGGTCAGTTAAAGGCCCAGCTCCACGAATTGAGTAAGACACCAGAATTGTTGACTGCTTATAATACGATCATTAATGAACAGTTAAATAATCAGTTCCTAGAGAAGGTACCCCCTGAGCAAGCCAATATTTATGGCCACTACTTACCTCATCACGGAGTGAAGAAGGATTCGAAAACCACTCCTTTGAGGATCGTGTTTAATTGTAGTGCCAGGGGTAATAAAAATGTACCTAGTTTGAACGATTGTTTGATGACAGGTCTGCGCTGACGGAGAAATTGGGTGATGTGTTATTGAATTTCAGAGTTAATAGTTATGCCTTTATGGCAGACATAAGTAAAGCTTTCCTGAGAGTGGGATTGCAAGAGACGGATCGGGATTACACAAGATTTCTGTGGCCAGAGGATCCTAGCAATCCACTTAGTCCGCTGAAAACTTTCAGATTCAGAAGTGTCTTATTCGGGGCTACTTCTAGTCCGTTCTTACTTCAGGCGACGATAAATGCGCACCTTAAACGTACAGGTGGTCCACTGAGTGAAATAATGAGTAAACAATTTTATGTGGACAATTTCCTGGGGGTGACGTCAACTGAAGAGGAGCTAATGAAGATATATGAAGGGGCTAATGACATAATGCAAGGTGCAAATATGCCTCTCAGGGAGTGGAACAGTAATTCGTCCAGGTTAAAGGACCGAATAAATAAAGATAATCCGGGCGATGAAGTATCTGGGTGTAGCAATGTATTGGGACTGACTTGGGATACTGAAAGAGACTTGATATCGTTAAAGCCTAATAATTATAGTATGCCCAAGAAATTAACGAAGAGAACCCTGCTTGCTGAAGTTTCAAAATGTTTCGATCCACTAGGCTTGGTGGCGCCTCTTACAATCCGAGGGAAATTATTGGTACAAGAGGCATGGAAGCAGAAGTGTGCTTGGGATGAAACCCTACCTGAGGAATTCGTTAACAGGTGGGAAGAATTAATTGGTGATTATGAGAAAGTTCCAATGTTGGAGTTCCCGCGGTGTGTAGCCCGCTCTGGAGTGGAAAATACACTCCACATTTTTTGCGATGCTTCTAAATTGGCGTATGGAGCAGTCGCTTATTTTCAATGTGATAAAGATATCTCTCTTGTCATGTCTAAAACTAAAGTGGCTCCAATTAAATTACATACTTTACCTCAGTTGGAATTAACCGCCATTTATGTGGGTGTCAAATTAGCTGATTATTTACGGAGTAAATTGCCGGAGATAAATATTAGCGACACCACAATTTGGTCTGATAATGAGGCATCCTTGCAGTGGATTCGTAACGAAAAACAGCAAGATTGTGTACGTGCAAAATAGTCGCAAAAATTTACGAGATACAATTTGAATCATCATCATGTAATTGATAAACTTTCCAATATGAATAGATATCATTAATGTGTTGCTGTTAGCTTAACATTAACTGAAAAGAACCAACGAATTCACACGCATGCGCGAGATGCCTCGTGAAGTGGGCAGAGAAGCAGAGTAGAGAGGGAACAGCGAGCCTACCGACCCGAGATTCCAGGGGATGATGGCGTGCCGAATTTGGAGACTCCGCCCACCAAATCGGATTTAATTACCTCCTTTCGTAATGTGGAGGAATATCCAGTGACGCGGGGAATATCAAGTGGGACAATCGGTCCAGGAGGTCCAGTAATCGGACAATAATTGTGAAATAAGGTGCCGCGGAGTGACGCTGCCATAGGCCTATTTGAACTGAGTGAAATGACCATACGGCAGGATAAAGTCGTAACCCTGATGCTGGGAATTCATCTTAGAAGAGACTGAAATATATTCATGAACTTTGGGAAATGGTGAATATAGTGAAACCGAGTTGTAAATAATCAGGGGTTGATTGCATCGAGCGGGTCTGGCTTGGGTACGCCATACCCCGACCGCCATATTGATGTGATTGAAATGAACTAACATATCGCAGTTATCTACTCGAAATTCAAGTATCGAGACTGTGAATGTGTATAAACTAGTGGGGCATTAAGCCGGGATATACGTAATATGTAAAGTTATACGTATAAACAGTACAAAAGGTCGGATTAGTGAGAGGATCTGATTCGCTACCCCAACCAACCACATGTTAACTAACGTCGGTCTCGTGGGCGTATAAGAGGCACGGAAATTAACCTTCCTTGACTCGACGAGCAGTAACCATCGCGATCGAATCAGATCGCAGGAGGACGTCAACAACGAACGACTCCTCATCTAAAGCTAAGTACTCTGCTTGCAACTTTGTTATTGGCCAATGATATTGTTACGCACAGTAGATGTACTTTAGCTAGGTCAACGATCTACGATACACCGCTATGATGCTGTTAATTAGGTGAGTGATGGTCATGTTAATTTAACTGTCTGTTCTCTACCTCTTCTCCTGATTGATCAGTTGTTTAATAACCAATACAGTCCACTTAAATTTAACATAACTATAATAAATGATCTTCTCAGATTTATTTACACTGGTCCAGAGTGCAGTGGGCTAACGAGAATATTGAAGGTACCCCCTCGGTGCGGCCAGGAGCGGGTAAAGTTCTCACATACCTTAAAGGGAATGACTGCGGTAAAATTATACGAGTCTGTCATCTCCCTGGGAGTTTGTTTATTGCTAGTGGCGGTGTCCCAGATAGACTTATCTCTCACAATTCCCCACAATGTGGTCACTCCAGTACCTGGTAATATACTTGTTGGCCATGCTATGTGGTTATTCCAGTACCTGGTAATATACCTGTTGGCCATACTATGTGGTCACTCCAGTACCTGGTAATATACTTGTTGGCCATGCTATGTGGTCACTCCAGTACCTGGTAATATACTTGTTGGCCATGCTATGTGGTCACTCCAGTACCTGGTAATATACTTGTTGGCCATACTATGTGGTCACTCCAGTACCTGGTAATATACCTGTTGGCCATGTTATGTGGTCACTCCAGTACCTGGTAATATGCCTGTTGGCCATGCTATGTGATCACTCCAGTATCTGGTAAAATGCCTGTTGGCCATGCTATGGGTCACTCCAGTACCTGGTAATATACCTGTGGCCATGCTATGTGATCACTCCAGTATCTGGTAAAATGCCTGTTGGCCATGTTATGTGGTCACTCCAGTACCTGGTAATATACCTGTTGGCCATGCTATGTGATCACCCAGTATCTGGTAAAATGCCTGTTGGCCATCCTATATGGTCACTCCAGTACCTGGTAATATGCTTGTTAGCCATGCTATGTGGTCACTCCAGTACCTGGTAATATATCTGTTGGCCATGCTATGTGATCACTCCAGTATCTGGTAAAATGCCTGTTGGCCATGCTATATGGTCACTCCAGTACCTGGTAATATGCTTGTTGGCCATCTATGTGGTCACTCCAGTACCTGGTAATATATCTGTTGGCCATGCTATGTGATCACTCCAGCCTGGTAATATACCTGTTGGCC
>WNWK01019606.1:5000-37431 GCA_009830355.1 Cherax destructor
TGGAATAAATTTAACTTGGATGCCATCAGCTATGCTAGAAGTGCATGGAATGAAGTTCCCCCCAATAAAATTAAATGCTGGCGGGGGGAAAGTTATGGCCTTCTGTTAGTTAATTCTTTCACTGGTTTTCCCTTGCTTGAGAGCCCAGGTTCGGGGTTGTTCAGCTGGCAAGGAGATTACCAGGTGATGGTTTTGAAGATATGAATGAATAAGATGTGAATGAGCTCTTAGAAGATAATGATGATGAACACAGGGTGGAAATGTTGGCAGAGCTCAATGAACAAATAAAAGGGGAGCCACATAACAGAAGATGGGAAAAATCTGAAGAAAAACAGTTAACATTGCAGCGTTATGTGAGCAGTTCCATGTTGCTGCTAAACTTGCAGACTTTTAACTCAAGATGACCCTGACAAATCTAGAAGGAGTGCTTTGAAATGGGGTCTAGACCGGGTGATGATTTCCTTTTCCATCAGCTGTATAATATACTCGGGAAAAACCCAAGATCCCTTACTGAATTTATCACCTCCAATACAACCATCGACTTCCCGTACCAGAACCTCTACCATCCACCCCTTTTGCCGACAAAACCCAAAACCCTCCACCTCAGCCCAGTAGGGACACACCATCCCTTTCCCCTCTCTTCACAATCTTTCCCCAAACACCATTACCCACAATTTATGGTAAGAAATACTATTATTTCTATTGCATTTTAGTCTTAAACAGTAATATATCACTACAATGCACTACAATTACATATTCACTTTTATTTTGTAAAAATCTGGAGGTTAAAAAAAAAAAGTTTGGCTTTTAAAGGGGTCCCAGGATCGTAACCCCATTTTTTCCCTAAGTTATTCAGTTTGTCTAACACGGTTTTGACTAACATGGTGTTTTTTGGGAAAGTAACTACCATGTTAAACGACGGTCTACTGTGTGTGTGTGTCCCAGAACTTTCTAGAATATTCAGGGAAAAACTCTCAGCATCAATATGCTTGTATGATCTCTCCCATTCCCGGCTTTTTTTTCTTATAATAACTGGCAATTCCCGAATTTTTTTTTTTTAACATTTCTATTATCATTACCAAATTTTATTACTAAATATCTAATTTAGTAAGCCACTAAACTATGCAACCACCATGTTGCAATCAAATATGTGTACCTTGTAATGCTTTACCTAAGCAGGTTCCCTCCTCTTTTTGGCCTATCCTAGGATAATAGCACATGCGCACCTATACCTGAATGAACCCCAGGCCCCACTTTCTCACTACTGATGCTGTATCACTCAGGGGTTTCAGTCTGTGATTGCAGCACACCGCCCAGAAATACCTGTAACCTTACTATACCTGTGTGCAGAAGCTGGGTGGGGGGATACCTTATGTTTCCGGTCATGGCAGACCCCAACATGTTACATGACGTTCACGACGGACTCAACGGGGTGTTATATATTATATCCCTTCACGATGGGTGTACCATTATGTTCAGTTGCAGACTCTGGAGGAAGGGGGGTTGGGGAAAACATGATAACGACATAAAAAAAGGGGGAATTGGGGGTTAAAGAACAGGATGTTCCAAAAGGGGGAAAAGAAACAAAGGGGGACAATTGGGAAATTGAAGACTCAGATTAGTCAAAGGGGTGTTGGAAGTTTTTCCCAGAGTTGGGCAGGAAATGGAATAGTTTGGGGGGTGATGTAGTGGGGGGAGGGCCCATAATAGCTTAAGAAGAGGTATGATAAAGCTTATGGGGCAGGAAAGGACCTAGTAGCGACCAGTGAAGAGGCGGGGCAAGGAGCTGTGACTTAACCCCTGCAACCACAACTAGGTAGTCCTGCAGCCCCCAAACACATCCCCCCCCAGCCTCCAACGGCCTGAATTTTTTTTTACCTAAGAACAAAAGAAAGGAGGAACACTGAAAACCCCACTGGCCCATACTTGGAGTCCATGTAAAACCCCCAAACCCCAAAAAATTTTTGCCCAACCCCTTTCCCCAACTAAGCAAAAACCCCGGGCCAACCCCCCCCAAACATTGTGCAAGTCCCTTTCCCAAATCCTCCCCCTCTCACTCACCCCTCTCCCCCCCACACCCCCTCTCCTCACAACCCCCCCACCCCCAAAACCCCCTCTCCTCCCCCCCCCCTCACCCCCCTCTCACTCAAAACCCCCTCTCCTCACAACCCCTCTCCTCAAAAGGGAACCCAGAATGTTAAAAAAAAAGGACACAAATGCAACAAAAGAGACATTTTATTGTAAGTTTCGCTCTCCAGGAGTTTTTAAAACCGTTACAAACAATGCATGGACACACAGGGTATATATAGGTTAAAGAAAAAAAATGTCTCATTAGTTGCATTGTGTCCTTTTACAACATATTGTCTTATTCTACCAATATTAATAAAGAACACGAAATAAGGAACAATGCAGCAAGCCAACGGTTCCACACAAAAATTGGGTCCCCCTAATTTAAAACCAATCCCCAAAACAAAAACCCCCTACCCAACCCATCTACTTCATCTATGGCATATGCTTTGATAATTAGGGCACTATAAAATAGGGTATGAAGGAGCTGAAGCACCTGGTTCACCAAAAAGAGCACCAAAGGAGCTGAAGTAGGTGGGGGCCCAAAAGGGTTAGGCAAGTAAAGGGAAATTCCCCTGTATTAAGATCCAAGATGTTGCTGTGTCAGACAGTAACTCCAGGCTGATGGACTGACCACCTCAAACTCCTCCTGTTTTTCCCGATTCTCCTTTGTATGGCCCCATGAAGCCCCTGTGTGGCGAAACGTTTCCTCAATAAAGATACATAAAAAAGGAGGTACACTGCAGCAGGCCTGTTGGCCCATACTAGGCAAGTTTTTCCCCCAAATCCATCCCACTAACAGAATATTTGCTCAACCAAATTTTTCAATGCATATGTGTCTAATAAACACATAAGCAGTATAATGTGATCCTTTATTGTGTTTTTTTTTCCATTGTGTCGGTTTTTTTATACCATTTATTTCCATTGCATGTGTCTAATTTATCAGCCTAGTAGGGTTATTGAAGCTAGCCCCGGGTATTTTTAAATTAGGTTGGATAAATTCATGAGTGAGGGGTTGGTTTTGAGTGGGACTTATTATCAAAGCTTATTTCTTGGATAGGATTAAAAATTTTGGGTTTGGGGAAATATTCTATTAGTGGGGTGGATTGTGAAGGACCTGCCTAGTATGGGCCAAGAGGCCTGCTGCAGTGTTCCCCCCTTTTCTTATGTTCTCTCTCTCTCTAAAAATTTAAGTTATAATATTTGAAGCTCAATTTAATTTTAAATCATAAGAAAAAATTTTGGGGGAAACAAACATGTAAGCTCTGAATTTAGGTTATAATACCCCCAACATCCGCTTTGTTAGGCACGGATGCGGATGCGGATTTTTATTTTTTTGATTACGGATGCGGACGCGGATGCGGTTTCTCCGGGAAAAACACGGATGCGGATGCGGATGCGGATGTCTCATTTAGAAAAAATACGGATGCGGATGCGGATGAAAGGGAATTTTTATGCGGATGCCCCGGGGATGCGGATGCGGATACGGATATCCTTTCATCTCTAATCCTAATATCTCTGTTATACGCTCGCTTTTCACTGCTCAAGATTACCCATTCCTTTTCCCTGAGCTACCAAACCCCTTGCCCCCGGAGTCGGTGGACGAGGAAGATGATGGACCCTGCGTCTTTTTTGAATATATTCTTTAAAAGCCCTCAATATACTAAAAACCACATCTAAACTCACGTCATACCTAAAAAAAAATGAATTAAACAAAACCTTATAAAAGATTTAAAATTCCCAAAGTGTGAGGTGAAACTGGTGGGCGTCAAAATTGCAGCAGTGGAATCTTTTCACTGAAAATATTAGGACGAGTTTCATGATGGTAAAAAAAGATTTCGTGTTTCTTCATCATGGAAGGTGACCTTTGGTCTGCAACGACATCATGGAAGGTGACAGCCTGCAACGACATCATGGAAGGTGACCTTGTAGTCTGCAACGACATCGATGGTCTGAGGGACTCTAAATATTATTCATAATCTTGATAGTGGAGACTTCATTAATTCATCGATGTTAAGACTAAAATTTGTTTTGCTGCATTTTAGCAACAGTTACCATAAATTTCCCAGTTGGTTACGCAGTCACATAAAGGGAAACACATAACAACATAAAACCCAAAATTTTGAACTGCATAAACTATGATCAAAAATCAGTAGCAGTTTTTGTGTGGCAGTTGCTGCCCTTGCAGGGAACTGCTGCCTTCCCCGGGACTGCTGCCTTGCATGGACTGCTGCCTTGCATGGACTGCTGCCTTGCAGGGAACTGCTGCCTTGCATGGACTGCCCTTGCATGGACTGCTGCCTTGCATGGACTGCACTCGGGCTCCCAAAACCCCATTACTTTTTTTTCATTGTAAATGGGTTAGTCTGGCGGGGCTTGTCATTACACCCAAGAAGAACTGGGCACTCTGACACTCATTGCAACCTGCAACAATGTTCAGTATCCTCCACCCGTAGAATCGACCCCAGGAATTTGTTAGCACCTTATAAAACACAAAGGCCTCTTAAGGAATATTGGTTAATACTGTGGATAAAACGGGGCAGCTCTTACAGAAATTTAAAAGGAGATGGTAAATTCCCAAGGCTCATTAAGGGAAAAATTTTAAATTGAGGGTCCATAGTTTCCCAAAAGCTTCTTGGGGTCAGTTTGCCCGGTTGGTGAGGAAAACAATGCATGGAATGTTTTCCTTTTAGTAACAACAAATTTTCTTGAAAAAAATATTAAGTTGATAATTACAGGGAGCTAGTGGAAAACCTGCTGTAGTTCTGTTAAAAAAAATGGGCTGCAATATGTCTTTAAAGATAAATTTCCTCCATTTGCCCCCAATTTTTTTTCCCGGCCAACTCCCCTGGCAGTCAGCGACGAAAGTAGAAAAATTTTTCCAGCGGGGGCATCTCAGGCAACCAGGTCCATCTTGTCAGCAGATTACTGCTGGACAATGACAAGTGATGTTTCAGAAGTGGAATGAAAGAGGCAAGAAAGGGCTTCAAAGGGGTTGAATCTTGTAAGTGAATTCATTATAAAAGGTTGCTACTAATATATTGTATACATATACACAAAATGTGTATATAATTTTCCCCTTGTAGACTATAGCCAATTGCCCCACTATTGGGCCAAAATTTCGGTTTCAGCATTCTTAAAACCTTAAAGAGAAATTTTAGTTTTTCGGGGAAAGCATCAAACTCTTCAAATTTTATAGTCTAGTGAATATAATTAATCTGTCCACTCTGTCTCTAGTTTTTTCCAGCTTTTTTTACCCATCCGTTCCCCTTCCCTGTTACATAAAATTGTGACTCATGTTTATTTATTAGTTATTCTGGATGATCCGTAAATGTTTAGCGTTTGTTTATTTGTTATGCTTAATAATAATAATAATAATAATAATAATAATAATAATAATAATAATAATAATAATAATATTAATAAAAATAAAAATTTCTTTTATGTAGTGCTGTATTAATGGCCTTCTTGGATTCCATAAATCTACCCCCCCTTGTCTTTCATATTTGGTTTGTGCCCAGCTTGTTTTTGGGTTTTACTATTGAGTTTGTGAGGTAGGGTAAGTTCAGGAAAGGGGCGCTGGTGTTCTCTAAAGAACCTCGTACTCTAAAGGTGTTACACTTGTTTCTTGCAGTGTTCCCATCATTTTAAATGTGAGGCTTGTCAGAAGACGGGTAGGTTGTAATTTAACGTTTGTGGGCTTTCTCAAATTTTGGAATTCCCTGATTTGGTTCCCAAATGAATGGCAACTCTGTCTAAAAGTGTTTAATGGAATATTTAAAGAAATTTTTCTATGGAGTTGAAACTAAGATGATATTTTGTCGGTGGTTGATTCTGATGTGCCCCCTCTACTTCATTTTTTTGTTGTTACGTTGTATGTTACTTCTTGTTACTTTCCCCCCGCACTGTGTCGTTGACAGTTTTCCCTAGTTCCTTTGTGAAGACACGGTTAAATATTTTTTTAAAATTCTTTGAATGTTTCCCTTTTCCCTTTTCCGAGAACAGGACCTCCATTGTCCACCTGCATCATCACTTGCATCTTGGTTGCTGTCGTTCTTATGATAGCTGAGTAACGGGGGGATAAATTAGACACACTGTACATTTTCTAATATATCAACTTGTCGGTTCTCTGAATCATTTACCTGCTGGTAACGTTTTTTCCCAGACGTTAAAAAGTCAATACACAGTACTCAATAGCTCTTACAATACACAAAAAAATCCGCACATAGAAAAACAAATTTAAGACGACGTTTCGGCCCGGGCTAGTTCTGTGTGCGGGTTATTTGTGTATTGTTCAATCGGGTGTTGGGTTTTTATTCTTCCTGAGTACAAAAGGGTAGCCTTGCTGGCTCTGCTACTTCCATCATCTTCCTTGATTCTTTGCAATGTTGGCTTGCAAAAATTCTTCCCAAAAATGGCAGGGGCCTCTCCCCCCGTATTGTTAACGCCCTTCATGGACGGTTCCTCACTTTGACTCACTGTAATAGAATTAATTCGTCTGGAATCAAAAGCATTTTTTAAAATCATGTTTTCCAGTTTATGATCAAGTTTTTTTGAAACCTATTGTTGCAGTTTGTTATTGCCCGCTGTTTGTGTATGTGATTGGGTGAAGGAGGGAAGAGAAAAGGGGAGGAGAGGGAAAGAAGGATAGACGGGGTGTGGTGAAAAAAAGGGAGGTGCGTCCCGGAAGAATATAGAAGGAAGGTGAGAGGGGAATGGGTTTCTCCCGGCTTCACTAAAGATTTTTCTTCACACACTGAGGTTTTCTCCTGCACTAAAGGGAAAAAAATTTTTGGGGAAATGGAGAGAAAAGGAAAGGAGGGGGGAAGGAAACCTCCCAAAACACCTCGACCTGTTCTTCTCAACCTCGTGAGGCCCCCCCCTTCCCCCCACCTATTACCCTCAATTTCATGTACATTTTTGAAAAAATTTAAAACACACACACACAAAAAACACATACACACACACACACTACCACACATATAAAACCAACACTACTAAAAACACACACACGCACATTTTTGGGAAAGGGGACAGACACGCACCATTAAACTACAGACCAGGTCACTGACGTGTATAGTATGCAAAGTCATGGAGAAGGTTATCAAAAAGGGAAAAGTAGTGGAGTACCTAAAAAGGAATGACTTTTACACGGCAACCATCCCTTTTAGAAAGGGAAAACCCGTGTCACAAATCTACTGGAGTTTTTCAACAAGGTGACAGCAGTAAGACAAAAAAAAAAAAGAGAAAAAAGAGAGAGAGAGAGAGAGAGAGAAAGAGAGAGAGAGAGAGAGAAGGGGAGAGAGAGAAAAGAGAGGTGGGCAGATTGCATCTTCTTGGACTGTAAGAAGGCTTTCGACACAGTTCCACACAAAAGATTAGTTCAAACACTAGAGGATCAGGCAGGTATAACAGGAAAAGGGACTGCAATGCATGAGAGATTACCTGACAGTATGGCAACAACTAGTCATGGTACATGATGAGATATCAGAGTGGGCGCCTGTGACAGCTGGGTTCCACAGGGATCAGTGAATCCTAAGACTCATGCTTTTTCTAGTATATGTGTGAAAGACATAGCCCCAAGGGATAGATTCAAAAATGTCCCTGCTTGCAGACGATGCGAAGCTAATGAGGAGAATTCGGGCGCATGAGGATCAGGCAGGACTACAAAGGGATCTGCATAAGCTGCAAGCCTGGTCCAACAGCTTCTGGGTTGGCCCCCCAAGTGTAAAGTCATGAAGATTGGGGAAGGGCAAAGCAAACAGCAGACAGTACAGGATAGGGGGCCCCAAAAACTGTAAACCTCACTCAAGAAAAAAAAATCTTGGGTGCATCTCGGGGGCCCTCAACCTAAATGCTGCAACATATGGGCGCCTGGCAAACCTAAGAAAAGCGTTTCGACACCTCAGTAAGGAATCGTTCAAGCCTCTGTACACCTTGTACGTCAGTCCCCTACTGGGGTATGCAGCACCAGTTTTGGGAAATCACACCTGGTCTCCGTCAAAAAATTAGAGACAGTGCAAAAATTTTCAACAAGCTTTTTCCCGGAGCTAAAAAAGATTATAAAAAATCTGAGAGGAATTGACAAAGTGGATAGGGACAGGATGTTTAAGAGTTAGGACACAGCAACAAGGAGTCACAACTGAAAATTGAAGACTCAGATGAGTCACAGAAATGTTAAAATACTTCTTCAGTCATAGATTAGTCAGGAAAGAACAGTCTGGAAGTGATGTAGTGAAGGCAAAAATTATTACATAGCTTTATGAAGAGGTATGATAAAGCTCATTGAGCAGGGAGAGAGTAGACCCCAGTAGCGACCAGTGAAGAGGCGGGGCAAGGAACTATTATTTGGGCCCTTGCAACCACAACTAGGTGAGTAAAACACACACACAGCACGGATTTAGGGGGAAGGGAAATCCTGTGTAACAAACCTCCTGGAGTTCTATGACAAAGTTTAAAAGATGTAAGGCAAAGAGAGAAGGGTGGGTTGATTGCATTTTCCCGGACTGCAGGGAAAGGGCCCTTTGACACAGTTCCTCATATGAGATTAGTAAAGAAGCTGGAAGACAAAGCGTGAAAAACAGGAAGGGCACTGGAATGGATCAGGGGAAAACCTCACAGGAAGGCAACAACGGGTCATGGTGCATGATGGGGGGTATCACAGTGGGCCTTTTGACGAGCAGGGGGACCCAAAGGGTGAGTCCTAGGAAGTGCTAGTCTTGGTATATGGGAAAGACATGACGGACGGGGTAGACTCAGAAATGTATTTTATGATGTGAAATTTGAGGGGGGAATCAAATCGGGATGAGGACCAAGCAGGACTTCAAAAAGACCTGGACAAACGCATCTGGTCTAGCAACTGGCTTCACGAATTTTTTTCCCACCAAAAGCAAAGTCATGAAGATCGGGGAAGGGCAAAAAAACCTGACAGAGTACAGGCTAGGTGGACAAAGACTACAAACCTCGTCAAAAAGGGGAAAAACCGGGGGGAGTATAACACCAAGCACGTCTCCGGGAAGGGACACATCAACCAGATAACTGCGGCAGCATATGGGCATTTTGGAAACCTAAGATTAGCGTTCCTTACCTTAACAAGGAATCGTTCAAGACACTGTAAACCCTGTACATCAGGCCCCCAAATAGGTATGCAGCACCAGTCTGGAACCCACACCTGGTCAAGCACGTCAAGAAATTGAGAAAGTGCAAAAGGGGTGCAACAAGGTTAGTTCCCCAACACAGGGGACTGTCCTATGAAGAAAGGTTGGGGGAAAAAGGACTAACAATACCAGGACAGAAGGGTTAAAGGGGACATGATAACGAAAACAAAATACTGCGGGGAAAAAACCCAAAGGGAGATAGTGACCCGGATGTTCAGAGAGGGAAAACAGAAACAAGGGAAAAATTGGAAGCTGAAGACTCAGATGAGTCAAAGGGATGTTAAAAACATTTCTTCAGCCATAAAGTAATCCCAAAAAAAGGGAATAATCTAACAAACGATATAGTGGAGTAAAAGGGAAACCCTCATAGCTTTAAGACAAGGTATGATAAAGCTCCCTGGAGCAGGGGAGAAGGGCCCGGGAGCGGACAGCGAAGAGGCGAAGAGGCGGGGCCAGGAGCGGGGTCTCGACCCCCGCAACCCCAATTAGATAAGTAAACCCCTACGAGAAAGACATAACATCAAAAGCCAAATCTGACCCAAAGCTGTTTTACAGTCACATCAAAGGGAAAAAAATAGTCAACGACTAGGTGAAAAAAGGGTGAGGAAGGAAGGATGGAGCTCACAGGGGGCCCGAAGTATGTGAGGAGCACATTTCAGGATTCAGTGAGGTATTCACAGTGGAGACAGGGAGGTTTCCAGCTAACAAGGGGAAATAAGGTTTCCCCAGCAAGGGGCTGGACCCCGCACACAACCGTGAAGGAGGTGAAGAAAATTCATTTAGCTGAAAACCTTGGGAAAACCCCTGGGCCCAGATAACATTTTCCTGCGTCCTGAGAGGAGATGCCCATGTGTGCCATAACAATAATATTCCCAAAAAATCTATTGAAACATGGCAACTGCCTGACATGTATTGTATGTAAAGTTATGGAGAAAATTGTGGAAAAAAGTGGTTAAGCACCTAGAAAGGAATGGACTCATACATGACAAACAAAGGGCCCACGGGGAAAATCCTGCATCACAAACCATTGGAGCTCTTGGAAAGTAGAAAAGTAAAACGGGAGAGGGGGATGGGTAGACTGCATCTTCTTGGACTGTAAAGGCTTTCGACACAGAACCCCCAAAAAAAGGGGCAAAAAAGCTAGAGGAGCAGGCAGGAAAGCGGGAAAGTACTGCAATGGATGGGGAAACCTGACGGGAAAGGGAAAAAAAAAGTGTCGGTACAAACAGGGTGTCGAGGGTGCATGTGTTTACCTACCGGAGAGCGTTCCGGAGGTCAATGCCCCCGCCGCCCAGTCCTTGACCAGACCTCCCGGTGGATCGGGGCCTGATCAACCGGGCTGTTACTGCTGGCCGCACGTAGTCAACTTTACAAACCCAGCCCGGCTGATCAGGTACTGACTTTAAGTATCTGTCCAGCTCACTCTTGAAGGCAGCCAGGGGTCTTTGGTAATTACCCAATATCAGTGGGGTTCCCAGGGTCAGTTCTATGTCCGGTGCTCTTTCTTCTGTATGTGAATGACATGACGGAAGGGATAGAGTCAAAGATGTCCCTGTTCGCAAACGATGTGAAACTAATGTCCTAGGAGAATGCAAGCGGACGAGAATCAGGTAGGCCTACAAGAGGATCTGGACAGGCTGCGAGACTGGTCCACAAATGGCACCTGGAGTTTAACCTGGCAAGTGAAGTCATGAAATTTGGGGAAGGACAAAAAAGACTGGAGAGGGAGTACAGCCTAAGAGGTCATAGGCTGCAAAACTCCTCAAGGAAGGATCTTGGGGTGAGCATCATATCAGTACATCTGAGGCGCACATCACCAAATAACTGCTGCAACATCGGCGCCTGGTTAACGGGAATAGCGTTTCGACACCTTAGTAAGGAATCGTTCAAGACACTGCACCTTGTACGTCAGGCCCATTTTGGTGGATGCAGCACCAGTATGGAACCCCACATGGTCTAGAAATTAGTGAAAGTGCAAAGGTTTGCAACAAGACTAATCCCAGAGCTCGGGATTTACCCTCAGCTCCGGTTAATGGAAATCAACCTGAAGACACTAGAGATAGGACGGATAGGGAACATGTAACGATATGTAAAGTATTGAGATGAATTGACAAGGTGGATAGCGACAGAATGTTTCAGAGATGTGAAACAGGAACAAGGGGTCACATAAGGGGGAAACAACAGTAAAGGACCAGGTGATCAGGCTGAGGAAGGAAGGAGGAAGGTCACAAGAAATGACCCAGAAGTGTGTGAGAGCTCAACATGAGATTCAAAGGGGTGTTCACAGAGGAGATAAGGGCCTCTAGAAAGGAGGAGAGGTAGGGTACACCATCAAGTGCTGGACACAATCACACAACTGAGGAGGAAGTGAAGAGCCACTAAGCAAGTTGGATACCTCAAAGGCGATGAGGCCGGATAACATTTCTCCATGGGTCCTAAGAGGGAGCAGAGGAGCTATGTGTACCCTAACAACAATCTTCAACACGTCTATCGGAAACAGGGCAACTACCTGGTATGGAAGACAGCAAATGTAGTTCCAATCTTTAAAAAGGAGACAGGGTAGCACTAAACTACAGACCATTACTGACATGTAGAGTATGCAAGGTCATGGAGAAGATTATCAGGAGAAGAGTGGTGGAGCACCTAGAAAGGAATGAGCTTATCAACGACGGCCAACATGGTTTCAGGGACAGGAAATCCGTGTCACAAACCTACTGGAGTTTCTGACAGGGTGACAACAGTAAGACAAGTGAGAGAGGGTGGGTGATTGCATATTCCTGGACTGTAGAAGGCGTTTGACACAGTTCCACACAAGAGATTAGTGCAGAAGCTGGAGGACCTGGCAGGGGTAACAGGGAAGGCACTACAATGGATCGGGAATATCTGTCAGGAAGAACAGCGAGTCATGGTACGTGGCGAGGTGTCAGGTGGGCCTGACGAGTGGGGTTCCACAGGGTCGGCGGTTCTGGGACCGGTGCTGTTTCTGGTATTTGTGAATGACTGCGGAAGGAATAGACTCTGAAGTGTCCCTGTTTGCAGTTGATGTGAAGTTGATGAGAAGAATTCAATCGGACGAGGACCAGGGCAGAACTACAAAGGGATCTGGACAGGGGTGAAGCCTGGTCCAGCAATTCTCCTGGAGATCAACCCCACCAAGTGCAAAGTCTGAAAATTTGGGGGAAGGGCAAAGAAAACCGCAGACGGAGAACAGTCTAGGGGGCCAGGACTACAAACCTCAATCAAGGAAAAGATCTTGGGGTGAGTATAACACCAGGCACATCTCCTGAGGCGTATATCAACCAAATAACCTCCTATGGGCGCCTAGCTAACCTAAGAACAACATTTCGACATCTTAATAAAGAATCGTTCAGGACCCTGTACACTGTGTCGTTAGGCCCATACTGGGTATGCAGCACCAGTTTGGAACCCACATCTAGGCAAGCACCTAAAGAAGCTAAAAAAGTGCAAGGTTTGCAACAAGACTGTCCCAGAGCTAAGGGTATGTCCTACGAGGAGAGGTTAAGGAAATCAACCTGACGACACTGGAGGACAGGAGAGATAGGGGGACATGATAACGACATATAAGATACTGAGAGGAATTGACAAGGTGGACAGAGACAGAATGTTCCAGAGATGGAACACAGCAACAATGGGACACAGTTGGAAGTTGAAGACTCAAATGAATCACAGGGATGTTAGGAAGTATTTCTTCAGTCATAGAGCTTGGGAAGCGATGTAGTGGAGGCAGGTTCCATACATAGCTTTAAGAAGAGGTATGATAAAGCTCATGGAGCAGGGAGCGTGACCCAGTAGCGGCCAGTGAAGAGACGGGGCCAGGAGCTATGAATCGACCCTGCAACCACAACTAGGTGAGTACAACTAGGTGAGTAAAAACACACACACACACACACACACACACACAGTTCATTCTCACAGCAGCTGATGTTTTTAATATTAAGTGGAAGCGACGTAATTAGTTATTTAGTGTCAAGGCTTCTCTAATATTTTGGTACACAATCTGGCTTAAATTATTAAATTTTTGTCCGAGTTGTCTTTTTTAATTATTTTTATTGTTTTGTTATTGTTAATGTCCTTGTTATGTTTTTTATTTTTGTTTCTAGAGCTATGTATTACTTGTGTGGGGTGGCGTTAACGCCCTTTTGCCTTACATCTCTCTCTCTTTCTCTCTCTGTATTTCCCTCCTTCCTTCTCTCTCTCTCTCTCTGTATTTGACTCTCTCTCACGTACTGTTAATAGATTGTTTCTTCCCAGTAACAGCTAAAGCTTTAATCCACTGTACCTTAACAGAGGAGGAATGGTGTTCTCTTGTCGCGGTGTTCTTTTTGAAAGAGCATCTCCGGGTAATGACTGGGGTTTAGGACAAACTTGGAGTCAGGTGTGACGCTCGTGTGCAAGACGCTCGCGCAATGTTCTAAGTTTTGATATAATTTGGGCAAATGAGACTTTGAAAAGGAATTATCAGGCAATGAAGGAGCACTGTTGGCCCACATCCGTGCGCACAGGGCACTATTGATTACCGTGCGCACAGGAGCACTATTGGCCTACTTATCGAACGCAGGGGCAACAGCGTTTACTAACTTTCTGAATACATGGGAAGCGCCAAATGTTCCCATATCCGAGCACAAGTGTCGTGGACAGCGACTTATCCGAACGCTTGAAGCGCAGTGCTTGCTCACTCATCCGGCCGCTAGAAGTGCATTGTTACTCCGTATCCGGCTTTTATAAATGTCAGTTAGAAACCTGATACGTATAGAAGTACTTATGTTTGTTAATATTTATGATCAAACAAATACACGAGGTCATTAAGGCTGTATGTCACCCTTACACCACAGAGTATATATATACTGCAATATACAACTCTCGGTATATATACACAGATATACCTTATGATATATGCACTGAGAGAGATGCGCTGCTCATTGTATACACACCTGATGTATGTACCGTGTACAGTGCTGATGGAGAGGTGGAACTCACAGTTGAGAGGAACTGTGTTGGTTCTTTCACTTGTATATATGGATGGTACTTGTCCCCTTATAATTGAAAGCATGTGAAAATATCGTTGTGCAATAATGGTATGCAATACCGACAAGATGAAAATTTAGACACATGTGCAACATCTGGGTATCTTTATTGTAGCCACTGGATGGTGAAACGTCTACAATAAAGATACCCAGATGTTGCACATTTTTCTAAATTCCTTGTGAAAATATCACATGCGTTAAGTGAGTTACTTTAAAATTAATATACTTTGCCTAATAATTTTAGACGTAACTCATTGAGTTGAGTCGCTTTTAAAAGCTATACGGATTTTACTCCATTTGTTCATAAGTCACCCAAATTATTTACTAATACGGGTTGCCCGTGAACAGACTGGTATCAGACGGGGATTGTTCAGTCTTTGCTGGGGAAAAGATGCTGGGCAACTTTTGGAAAGAAAAAATAGAAGTGGAAAACCCCATATTTGACCCACTGAGTCAAACAGGAGTTACACCCTAAGCCAACACGTCAAGAAGCCCGTGAAAATGTGGAGGACGATGATCCAGCTACACTAGATCATGTAATCTCTTTAAATGAGTCAGGCAGAGAAGGGATTAGTTAGGAAGTCTCCCGTGGAGCACACGGTCTCTGCGTGTTGACGTGTGAATACTCATTAAAGGGGCGTAAACAGGGAAGGAGGGGACCACAAGACTGGCATACTGAGTGGCAACTGTGTGGTGTTGACTGTCGTGTGCAACATAGCACAACAATATTTTTAACACAGACACCAGAAAGGGAATGATAAAGTAAGTCACCCAAAATGACTAGGACTAAACCCAGGTTTATATTTACCAGGAAAGAGAAAGTGAGGCGTGCAAGAAATAAAGACAGGGTTTAAAAGACCAGATAAAATTAGAGAATCAAGCAAGAGAGAAAAACAAATATTACAGAAAACAAATGGGTATGAAAACAATTAGAGAAGCACAGGAAAAGCACATGGAAAATCGCCGAAAATTACCTCTGTGCCACAAGAAAACAATAAAAAGATTAATAGTGATCAGGCTGAAAAGTTTGGAATCCTTTACGTGAATATGTCAAAAATGACTTTTGGCATACTGAAATAACCAAGTCTAAAATTAATAATTAATTCTTCGGGAACCTAAAATTACTTTATGAGAGGCTACAGGGGAAAAAAGCAGTTGGAAAGTGATAGACACACTGCAAAGTCTAAGACTTTATTGTCCTTTTTACCACACACAAAACAAAATGGTTCACAAACTGAAGGCAAAGGATAAAAAGAAAGAAGTTTCTGAAGTGGATAATGGAGTTCCTATAAGACAGACGACAGTCATAGCGAAAAAGGAAATCTCAGGTAAGGCAAAAACAGTAAGTGAAATCGCCAAAGGGTAATCCAAGTACTCTGGCTACGTGTGATACAGTTATGTAAGCGACAGGACAGAGGAGGTACACTGTCATGTTGCTTTTGCTGATGCTCAACAACTCTGAGAAGGATAGAAGAACCGTCTGCAAGAAACTAAGAAACATTGACAATCTGAAGAAACTTCTCAGCAGCAATTTCTTCAGCAAAAATGTCAGTACATTCTTCAACCAGGTTCTTAATACATACTTCAACCAGGTCCTTAATCATACTTCAACCAGGTCCTTAATACATACTTCAACCAGGTCCTTAATACATACTTCAACCAGGTCCCCTTTAAAACATACTTCAACCAGGTCCTTAATACATACTTCAACCAGGGCCTTAATACATACTTCAACCAGGTTCTTAATACATACTTCAACCAGGTTCTTAATACATTATTCAACTAGGTCCTTGATTCATACTTTAACCAGGTCCTTGATAAATACTTCAACCAGGTCCTTCATACATCTGCATTATCAAGAAATCTAGTCAACTTAGGAAACATTGCAGCTTTTCTTTCAACATCTTTTCTTGTCAAAACTGTCTTGAAAACAACGTATTATTTGCTTCAGTGTCAACAAGGTTCATTTTGTCTCTGCAAGTGTAGATAAATGTCACTGAGGAAGCTGGGTTAGCTAGCCAAACATCTCCGAAGCGGTCAGAGGGATTCCTTTCTCACCGAGAATGATTTAATCTCAAATTTTCAGTAATATAATCCAGGAAAGGACATTTTTGTTGTTGCCTCTTTCCCCTCCCCCGACGAGAAAGCCAGGGGATTAGTGAGTGACGGAGAAAGTACTTTCGCTCTGAGGTCACTTCCAGTGGTTAGGATTCAAACACGGAAGTGTCGAGAATTCAGTTAAGATACTTTATTTCTGATAATATTACAAAGTGGGGTGTACATGTTTTATTTATATATTTTATGAGTTAGATATTATTAGAAGGCCAATAATATGCCTAGGTATGCCTAGGCATTTCAAGCAGTCTTATGATAGATCTTACTCAATAGTGACACAATGAATATACTGATATTAAGGTTAGGTTTACAAAAATGAGATACTGTAGTTCAAACATTTAAGAATTTAACAGTTAGTTTATATATTAATGGTGAAGGTGATGTTTTGACATAATTCAGTTTCTATATTGGAGTGTCTTAGGCAAACTTATGACTAGAATTATGAAGCAATAGTTGTATTATAATTTTGGTTACAGTCATGTGCAAATTAGGGGGAATCACAGATATCAATAAGTGTATTTTGCTGTGGATATGTGCAAGATAAAGTAGTTTTCATATGGTTAGCTACCAGTAGGGTGCGTAAGAAAATAAAATGTTTTTAACGTTGCTTTTGAAAATGGAGGTTGTGTCTGCAGTACTAGAGTTTTCAGGCAGGAGTTCCAGATTTTAGGCCCTTTTATGTACATTGAATTTTTGTATAGATTTAGTCGGACACGAGGGAATGTCAAAGGTTGTTTGTGTCTGGTATTATGTCTATGGGTTCTATAGATGTAGATTGCAGAGTAGTAAGTGTGGATGTTCTGAACAGTGAGTAAGTTAAGTTCTTTGAAGAGTGGGGGGGTTGCCTAGCGTTGGATTGCGTGATAATTCTTACTGTGGCTTTTGTTGGGTTATTATTGGCTTTAGGTGGGTAATTGCTGTTGATCCCCATGCACAAATGGTATATGTGAGGTAGGGATAGATGAGTGAATAGTAGGGCTGATTGTGGTACATAGTAACGTATCTTAGAGAGGATCCCCACAGTTTTGGACACTTTCTTTGTTATGTGTTGGATATGGGTGCTGAATTTCAGGATGCTGTCGAGGTGAAGGCCCAGGAATTTGTCCTCAGTATGTCTAGCAATAGGCGTAGTGGTGATTTTAATGTTTAATTGTGCATCACATGCTCTGTTGCCAAACATAATATAGAAGGTCTTATCAGTGTTGAGTGTAAGTTTATTGGCTGTCATCCATGTTAATATTTTTAGTAATTCGTCGTTAACAATGGTGTTGAGCGTGGCAAGATTTGTGTGGGAGATGACATAAGTTGTGTCGTCAGCAAAGAGTATTGGTTTCAGGTGTTGTGATAAATTGGGAAGATCATTGATGTATAAGAGGAAGAGCAGGGGACCAAGGACACTTCCCTGTGGTACTCAGTATCAAGTGGTCGTGTCGTGGAGGATGTGTCTTTAATGGTGACATACAGGTACCTATTAGTGAGGTAGGATTTGAAGTATGCAACTGCATGACCTCTTATTCCATAGCGGTCAAGTTTGTGGAGTAGGATGCCATGGTTTACTGTGTCGAAAGCTTTCTTAGGTCAATAAAAAGTCCTAATGGATATACCTTATTTTAGGTTAGGTTTTGTAAGGGTCGTCAGGAAACAGGACAAGTGTTTCCTGACTCGGGTCTTAGTCAGATGATGACCCGTCGTTGGAGCCTTTGGTCATGTGACCGAGGCTATCCGCTGGCTTACCGGTCCACCCTTTAAAAATTAAGGTCATATTTATAAT
This sequence comes from Cherax destructor, assembly GCA_009830355.1. NCBI lineage: Eukaryota > Metazoa > Arthropoda > Malacostraca > Decapoda > Parastacidae > Cherax > Cherax destructor. The sequence continues at coordinate 23,156 of WNWK01019606.1, forward strand.
CATTTTTATATGAGAATTCAGCGCCTTTGACTTGTTGAAACTCCCAAGTAGAACAGCATCGTTCTTTGCCCAGTGAAGCTTCTTTGGTTATTATCTCTTATTTTAGTCGCCAAGATCTCTTGCCGCAAGTGATGAGAGACGAGGACACAAGGGCCGACTTCATTCACTCGCGTAGAAACCCACTCTATATTCAATCATGGCTGGAGCCAGTTGCGTGCAGAGGGGAGGGCCGAAGGGGCAGTGGTCCCGGGCATCCAAATGGGAGGGGCATCCAAATGGGGGGCATCCAATTAGAGAGGGAAATAAGATAGTGATTTGGGGCATACAATCAAGGAGTCTTTGGGGCATACAATCAAAGAGTCTTTGGGGCATACAATCAAGGAGTCTTTGGGGCATACAATCAAGAGTCTTTGGGGCATACAATCAAGGAGTCTTTGGGGCATACAATCAAGGAGTCTTTGGGACATACAATCAAGGAGTCTTTGGGGCATACAATCAAGGCGTCTTTGGGGCATACAATCGAGGAGTCTTTTGGGGCATACAATCGAGGAGTCTTTTGGGGCATACAATAAAGGCGTCTTTGGGGCATACTGTTTGATGTTTTTGGGGTTAAGAATGTTCAGACAAGTTATGGTGAAGAATGTTTAGACAAGTTACGATTAAGAATGTTTAGACAAGTTATGGTAAAGAAGATTTAGACAAGTTACGGTGAAAAATGTTTAGACAAGTTACGGTGAGGCTGAGTGACTCTCAGAATATAAATAGTAATAATATTGTACTTTACAAGACACGAGATAAACCAGTATCATTTATTGCGTCAACGTTTCGCTCCTAGAGAACGAAACGTTGACACAATAAATGTGTCTTTTTTTACCCTGTCAAAAAATATAACTTCGTTACTATCATACAATCCCCATGTATCATACTATACAATCCCCATGTATCATACAATCCCCCATGTATCATACTATCCTCATGTATCATACTATCCCCATGTATCATACTATCATAGAATCCCCATGTAAGCTTGGGGAAAGCGATCACAAATCACTTAGTTTCAATATATCATGGAATTACCCAGATAACTGCAATCAAGTCTCTGTTCCAGACTTTCGTTTAGCCGACTTCATGGGGCTGAGAAATTACCTAGGTGGGCTAAATTGGGATGACCTGACTATGGGTCCGGTAGGTGGTTTTGGTTGCCAATATGACGTTTTCCAGAGCTGCCCAGACAACTCTTGTTCCAAGTAGGGAAATTAGATCTAACAAAAATGATCCTAAATGGATGAACAATAGATTAAAACATCTCATTGGTCAAAAGAGAGGCATATATAGGCGTATCAAAAGAGGGGATGGACAGATAAGAAATCAATATTTTCAATTAAAGAAATAAAAAAAGGAATAAGAAAAGCAAAAAGGGATTATGAGGCTCAGGTCGCAAGGGATTCGAAGACTAACCCAAAAGGGTTCTTTCAGATATACAGAAGTAAGAATAGGGACAAGACAGGACCACTTTAAGAGTAACTCAGGACAGATCACGGACAGTGATAATGATATGTGTGAAATTTTCAATACTTACTTCCTCTCAGTTTTTACTCAGGAAGATACTAGCGGAATTCCAGAAATAATAAATTATGTAGAACAGGAAGATAATAGACTGTGCTCGATTGGGGTAACTAGTGACATGGTCCTCAGATAAATAGAGAAATTAAAACCTAACAAATCCCCAGGCCCTGATGAACTGTTTGCAAGAGTTTTAAAGGAATGTAAAGAGGAACTTAGCAAACCTTTGGCAAATCTTTTCAACATATCACTACAAACTGGCATAGTGCCAGACAAGTGGAAAAGGGCAAATGTAATACCTATTTTCAAGGCAGGTGACAGGTCCTTAGCTTCGAACTATAGACCAATAAGCCTTACCTCCATAGTTGGTAAATTTATGGAATCAATAATTGCCGAGGCAATTCGTAGCGAACTTGAAAAGCATAAATTGATTAATGAATCTCAACACGGTTTTACTAAGGGGCGTTCCTGTCTTACGAATTTACTAACTTTTTTCACTAAGGTGTTTGAGGAGGTAGATCATGGTAATGAATATGATATTGTGTATATGGACTTCAGTAAGGCTTTCGATAGAGTTCCACATCAGAGGCTATTGAGGAAACTTAAGGCACACGGAATAGAAGTTTTTTTCCTGGGTAGACGCATGGTTGACAAATAGGCTGCAGAGAGTTTGCATAAATGGGGAGAAATCAGAATGGGGGCACGTCTCGAGCGGTGTCCCACAGGGGTCAGTTTTGGGCCCCCTGTTGTTTACAATTTACATAAACGACATAGATGAGGGAATAAATAGCAACATAAGCAAATTTGCTGACGACACCAAAATAGGCCGTCCAATTCATTCTAATGAGGACATTAGAGCACTCCAGGATGATTTGAATAGACTGATGCAGTGGTCGGAGAAGTGGCAGATGCAGTTTAATGTAGACAAATGCAAAATTCTAAATGTTGGGCAGGACAATAACCATGCCACATATACACTGAATAATGTAGATCTTAATACTTGTGATTGCGAGAAGGATTTAGGAGTTCTGGTTAGCAGAAATCTGAAACCAAGACAACAGTGCATAAGTGTTCGCAATAAAACTAACAGAATCCTTGGCTTCATATCAAGAAGTATAAATAATAGAAGTCCTCAGGTTGTTCTTCAACTCTATATATCTTTGGTTAGGCCTCATTTAGATTATGCTGCACAGTTCTGGTCACCGTATTACAGAATGAATATAAATGCACTGGAAAACGTACAGAGGAGGATGACAAAGTTGATCCCATGTATCAGAAATTTTCCATATGAGGATAGACTGAGGGCCTTGAATCTGCACTCTCTAGAAAGGCGTATAATTAGGGGGGATATGATTGAGGTGTATAAATGGAAAACAGGAATAAATAAAGGGGATGTAAATAGCGTGCTGAAAATATCCAGCCAAGACAGGACTCACAGCAATGGTTTCAAGTTGGAAAAGTTCAGATTCAGGAAGGATATAGGAAAGCACTGGTTTGGTAATAGAGTTGTGGATGAGTGGAACAAACTCCCGAGTACCGTCATAGAAGCTAAAACGTTATGTAGTATTAAAAATAGGTTAGATAAATACATGAGTGGATGTGGGTGGGTGTGAGTTGTATCTGACTAGCTTTTACTACTAGGTCAGATGCCGTATTAATTCCTTAAGTGGAAGTGACCTGACTATCTGGAGTTTACCTGGAGAGGGTTAACTTCAGGTGGTCGGGTCTAAGCCAGGGAGTGATGGACCTGCCTCGCATGGGTCAGTAGGCCTGCTGCAGTGTTCCTTTTTTCTTATGTTCTTATTATACTATCATACAATCCCCATGCATCATACTATCATACGCCGATTAAGGCTGTCTGCCGTGTCCGCCTTGCTCCGTGTTTTTTTCGTGATTTTTGCTGTCTCTTTTACGTGCTAGAACTTTAAAACTGTGTCAGTGATCTTGTAAGGTACATCCCTCCAGTGTTCAGAACTAATCAGGCAGAAAACAGTTATACTGAGTCAAAAAAAGGGAATTAGTGTGCAAGAACATAGCAGAGCCATACTCCCAGAGGAAAACTTAGGCTTAAGTGCCGTGTGAAATAACAAAAGAAAACAAATATCTGTCAGAGGAAGGAAAGTCTTCCTGAAAATAGGGTGTAGATATAACTGTTATAGTGAATATCACAGTGGTGCAGTAGTATACAGATACGTTATCATTCAGTCAGTAAGTCGGTCAAGTCTTTCAGTCAGTAAGTCAGTTAAGTCAATTAGTCAGTAAGTCAGTCAAGTCATTCAGTCAGTCAGTAAGTAAGTCAAGTCATTCAGTCAGTAAGTCAGTCAAGTCATTCAGTCAGTAAGTCAGTCAGTCAAGTCAGTCAAGTAAGTCAGTCAAGTCAGTCAGTCAGTAAGTCAGTCAAGTCATTCAGTAAGTCAGTCAAGTCAGTCAGTAAGTCAGTCAAGTCATTCAGTCAGTAAGTCAGTCAAGTCATTCAGTCAGTAAGTCAGTCAAGTCATTCAGTCAGTCAAGTCATTCAGTCAGTCAAGTCATTCAGTCAGTAAGTCAGTCAAGTCATTCAGTCAGTAAGTCAGTCAAGTCATTCAGTCAGTAAGTCAGTCAAGTCATTCAGTCAGTAAGTCAGTCAAGTCATTCAGTCAGTAAGTCAGTCAAGTCAGTCAGTAAGTAAGTCAGTCAGTCAGTCAAGTCAGTAAGTCACACAAATTTATGTTCACCTCTTTTTATGTGTACAAAGTAACACTCCATTACAGCCACGGGTTATGTCTTGTCTAATATCTTTTTCTTCGTTAATTCTAAAACTTAAATGCTTATATCTTTTCTTGCCACTTTGAGCAACACTTTGATTGCTTGGCAGATACAAGATATATTAATTTAAAGATCAAAACACAATTCACTCTCTCAGAGGACTTTTTTTTGACGCGTATGAAATGCGTACGAATGCTGGGATGGTAGGGTCCTGGGAGGCTGGGGATGGCTGGTGGTGTCCCCCGCTGAACAACAACAAGGCTGCTTGTGGGAATGGTTATTTGTTTTTCCTTCCCGCAAACTGTAAGTAGGTTTATTCAGGTATACACAGATACAGTTACGAAGATTGTCATACATAGCAGCGTATGTGTGGGGAACCTGGGATAACCCAAAAAAGTCAGAGTGACTTATTTCCTTTGTCTGACTTTTTTTGGGTTATCCTGGGTTCTCTGCACATGTGCTGCTATGTATGATAATCAATGTAACTGTACTTACCTAATTGTGGTTGCAGGGGTCGATACTCAGCTCCTGGCCCCGTGTATCTGAATAAACTTACATTTTGAGGGAGGGAAAAACAAATTCCCTTTTCCTCTAAGCACGAGGATTGGGCTTACACTTGAAATCACCTGATGCATTACCGAAAATTAGCAAGGTGAAGCGATCCTTTGCTGTCTTGAAGCCTGGTGCACTTTTCTCTTGCTGACTGATATAAGTTCGTGTTGGCATTTTCTTCCAGAAAACACTTCTCTCGTCAGCATTAAGCACTTGATGTGGCTCATAGCCACCCTCAGTAGGACCCCCACTGACTCAATGGTTTAACCCACCGCGGGCTACCGTGCGTTCAAAATTTTTTCCACTCCCGTGAACCGTGTAATATCCTTCTTACGTCGTGTTAGATAATAATGTGCCGCAATTCTTCAATCGTGCAATACCCATAACGTGTAACATAATCTCGTGCTAAATGACGGTCTACTGTAGATAAATGCAAGGTTCTGAAGCTCGGGAGTGTCCATAACCCAAGCACTTATAAGTTAAATAACGTAGAACTTAGCCATACAGATTGCGAAAAGGACTTGGGGGTTTTGGTAAGCAGCAACCTTTAACCAAGACAGCAATGCCTAAGCATACGTAATAAGGCAAACAGATTACTGGGATTTATATCAAGAAGTGTAAGCAACAGAAGTCCAGAGGTTATATTACAGCTTTATACATCGTTAGTAAGGCCTCACCTAGATTACGCAGCTCAATTCTGGTCTCCATATTACAGAATAAATATTAATTCGTTAGAAAACATTCAGCGTAGAATGACTATATTAATACATAGCATTAGAAATCTTCCGTATGAAGAAAGATTGAAGACCCTAAAATTACATTCACTTGTAAGACGAAGAATGAGGGCAGACATGATCGAGGTATACAAGTGGAAAATAGGTATTAACAAAGGGGATATAAATAAGGTCTTGAGAATATCTCACCAGGAGAGAACCCGCAATAATGGATTCAAATTAGATAAGTTTAGATTTAGAAACGATATAGGAAAGTATTGGTTTGGAATTAGGGTAGTTGATGAGTGGAACAGTCTGCTTAGTAGGGTTATTGAAGCAAGGACCTTGGGTAGTTTCAAATTCAGGTTGGATAAATTCATGAGTGAGAGGGGTTGGATTTGAGTGGGAATTGCACATGAGTAAATAGAATTATTAAAGCTTATTTCCCACTATTAGTGGGATGGAATGTGAAGGACCTGCGTAGTATGGGCCAACAGGCCTGCTGCAGTGTTCCTCCTTTCTTATGTTCTTATGTTCTTATATTAAAGTGAAAATTAAGGAGGAAGTGTTAGGCCTAACGCGTTTCGTGTTTGAAATCAGTTGCCAGCGGTCGCCGAGTCCTTACCACGCAGGTCAGCTGTATTGATAATTTTAAACTGCTAGTGTACCTGACCAAAATCTAGTGATTACATTGATATAAAAAAAATTCTATCGAAATACAAATAGGTGTACAATCTTGAAAAAAATACATAAATTGTCCAGCTCAAAAAAAAAAAAAATATGATAAACAGTGTCGAGTTGTGAGTTGTCAGTGAACGATTTCAACAACATAAGACCATATATCATCCAGTCAACCACAGTGAAAAACAGCAGTGTTGTAGTGGAGGTAGAAAAAAACTAGAAAATCTAAACCCAGTACAGTGATCCATAAGTGCCTAAAACCCCAGGTGGTAAACCAGGGTGAGGTTAACCAGGGTGCCAGAAATAAACAGGGTGCCAGAGGTAAACCAGGGTGCCAGAGGTACGGCTGTCCATCATAGTAGGAGCTGCCAGAAGCACCGTTTTTTTTCTCCAACACGCAAGTTATACTTTTTGTATCAAACTGATCATTATTACTCAGTTTAATCATCTTCCAGTGGTCTGTCTCGCGTAACCCAAACAATCCCTAAAGGATTAATTAAATAAGTGATACTGGATTTCGTCAGATCCAAGAAATTAGGGAACCAATGACCGGATTCAAAACTGGTATCCTCGACCGGATTCAATAAGCGGACGGGGTTTTAGGTGGCCTTATCAAACACCCAAACAATAACTTAAAGTGGTAAGAATGTCCCAAACACTTACACATGCAAGTGAAGCTATTAGTAGAATATACAGTAAACAACCAACAAAATCAATCATGAAAACATGTGTAGTATGCAACCAAACAAACAAACGTTCCACTGGATGGATTACATGCAACTTCTGTGGTAAATGGAGCCACGCTCCTTGTGCAAGCATTCAGGAATCAACTATACAAGATATTAAACCAAGGAAGTGTTTTTGGGTATGCCCAAATGAGACCGAACTGTGGAATAAAATCACATTGATATTAAAAGATGACAACAGCAAATCAGCCTTCATAAAATAACATGACAGCATTCTATAACAGTTGGGAAAGTAAAAAACCTGGGCCAGATGGTGCTATCGCCCCTGGTACAGATGTTGCCGTGGTATACAGTAACTGTAAGAATGGAGAAATAAATGATGGTGACCAGAAGGGGGACAGGAGCTCTAGTGGGGAAACAGGTGTAGTCAAAGGCACACAAAAACCAATGTTACAAACTAGCAATACCACGGTAGATAGTAAACAGGGGGATGCCCCGAAAAATACTGAAGATAAATTACCAGAAACTGATGAAGGCTCCATTGTTAGCACTAGTGTCGAAGATATAAACGAGAGAGAAACACACGCACCAATAGGGAATACAATGGGGAACACAGTCACAAAAAAACAGGGCAAACGGAAACCAGGCCTATGTGAATATTATGCACTTGGTATCTGGAGGCATGGAATATCTGGGAAAACAGATGTGACATGCAATTATGATCACCCCAGAAAAGGCAGTGCCCATATGAAAACAGGAATATGCAACCTCCCGTCCTGTAAGCTTTTCCACCCTAAAATGTGCCACTCATCAGTTCAGAAAAGACAGTGCTATAACTTATATTGCCAGGTATACCACCTAAAGGGTACAAGACGACACAGAACATCCAAACCATGACAAAACCTGGGTAGCCACAGCCACTCCGGAGAGAGAAATTTATTAGTGCCCGGAAGAAAAAAAAAGCTGGCAGGAAATGACAGAAATCGTACACCAACTGCAATCATTTCTGGAGTGGAATCACAGTCAATGGCCTCCACTCCAATACAACAGATATTAGTGCCAGGAAAAAAATTCTCCCCCCACCCATACCACCAATCCAACGACATTCATCTTTGAAAATATACAGGGTCTAAAGCCAGCAACGAACAACAAGACACCTTACATCCGTGGACTACTTACAGAGTCAAATGCTATGTTTGTGGCTTTCACAGAGACCCACATAAGAGATCACTTGGACAATGAAATATGGATCCAGGGCTACAACCTATACAGATGTGACAGAGTGAATAGGCAAAAAAGGGGGGGGGGTTGGCCTGTATATCACAGAGTCACTTAAATGTTCAGAACTACTAAATGCCTCAAATGATGTAGTTGAAGTATTAGCAATAAAGATCGAGAATCAAAACCTGGTCATCGTGGTTGTATACAAGCCTTCGGATGCAACGTCCCAACAATTCCAGGAACAACTTCTGAAAATTTACCACTGTCTGGAAAATCTTCCAGCTCCTGCCCCCAACATCTTGCTCCTGGGAGATTTCAACCTAAGGCACCTAAAATGGAGGAATATTGCAAACAATGTTGTAGCAGAGATAACACCAGGAGGCAGCTCAGATGAAAACTCGCACACATATGAACTTTTAAATCCCTGCACCAAATTCACCTTAAACCAGCAAATAGTAGAGCCTACAAGATTAGAGAATACGCTGGACCTTATCTTCACCAACAATGATTATCTGATACGAAATGTCATCATATCAAAAACAAAATACTCAGATCACAACATAATAGAGGTCCAGACATGTATGAAGGGAGCCCCAGATCGACAAAATGTGATCAGCCGCGAGGGAGCCTTCTCCAAATTCAACTTCACTAACAAAAACAAGGTGGGACCAAGTAAACCAAGTCCTAAATTATATAAACTTGGAAGATAGCCTAAGCACCACGGATCCTAACCTATGTCTAGAACAAATTAACTCTGTGGCACTTGAGGTTTGCTCAAGGCAAATTCCCTTAAGGAAAAGGAGAAATGTAAACTAGAAAGAGAGAGGTGCTCACTATACAGGCGAAGGCAAAGAATAACAGAGCGGCTACAAGAGACCAATATATCTGAAATACGTAGGGAGACACTGGTCAGAGAAATAGCAAACACCGAATTAAAACTAAAGGAATCTTACAGGAATCAAAAAATGCGGGAAGAACTAAAAGCCATAAATGAAATTGAAAGGAACCCAAAGTATTTCTTTTCTTATGCCAAATCGAGAACAACATCCAGTATTGGGCCCCTACTTAAACGAGATGGGTCCTACACAGATGACAGCAAGGAAATGAGTGAGTTACTAAAGTCCCAGTATGACTCAGTTTTTAGCGAGCAGCTAACCAGACTGAAAGTCGAAGACCTAAATGATTTTTTTATGAGAGTGCCACAGAACTTGGCAGACGCAAGCCTATCTGACATTACCCTGACGCCAAATGACTTCGAAAAGGCGATAAATGACATGCCCATGCACTCCGCTCCAGGCCCTGACTCATGGAACTCCGTGTTCATCAAGAACTGCAAGAAACCCCTAACACGTGCTTTTAACATCCTATGGAGAGGGAGCATGGACACTGGGGTCGTCCCGCAGTTACTAAAAACAAAAGACATAGCCCCACTCCACAAAGGGGGCAGTAAAGCAATAGCAAAGAACTACAGACCAATAGCGCTAACATCCCATATCATAAAAATCTTTGAAAGGGTTCTAAGAAGCAAGATCGCCACTCATCTAGATACCCATCAATTACATAACCCAGGGCAGCATGGGTTTAGAGCAGGTCGCTCCTGTCTGTCCCAACTACTGAACCAATACGACAAGGTTCTGGATGCTCTAGAAGACAAATAGAATGCAGATGTTATATACACAGACTTTGCAAAAGCCTTTAACAAGTGTGACCATGGTGTAATATCACACAAAATGCGTGATAAAGGAATAACAGGAAAAGTTGGTAGATGGATCTATAATTTCCTAACAAGTAGAACACAAAGAGTAGTAGTCAACAGAGTAAAGTCTGAGGCAGCTACTGTGAAAAGCTCTGTTCCACAAGGCACAGTACTCGCTCCCATCCTGTTCCTCATCCTCATATCGGACATAGACAGGGATATAAGCCACACTGCCGTGTCTACCTTTGCAGATGACACCCGAATCTGCATGACAGTGTCCACCGTTGAAGACACTGCAAGACTCCAAGCAGACATAAGCCAAATCTTTAAATGGGCTGCAGAAAACAATATGAAGTTCAATGATGAGAAATTTCAATTACTCAGATATGGAAAACGTGAGGAAATTAAAATCTCATCAGAGTACAAAACAAATTCCAACCACACAATAGAGCAAAACACTAATGTCAAAGACCTGGGACTGATCATGTCAGAGGATCTCACCTTCAAGGACCATAACACTGTAGCAATCGCATCTGCTAGAAAAATGACAGGATGGATAATGAGAACCTTCAAAACCTATGATGCCAAGCCCATGTTGACACTTTTCAGGTCGCTTGTTCTATTTAGGCTGGAATATTGCTGCACACTAACTGCATCTTTCAAGGCAGGTGAAATTGCTGACCTAGAAAATGTGCAGAGAGCCTTCACGGCACGCATAACTGCGATAAACCACCTCAATTACTGGGAACGCATGAAGTTCCTAAACCTGTACTCCCCAGAACGCAGGCGGGAGAGATACATTATTATATACACGTGAAAAATTCTCGAGGGATTAGTACCAAACTTGCACACGAAAGCAAAAGACTCGGCAGGGTATGTAACATCCCCTCAATGAAAAGCAGGGGTGTCACTAGCACGTTGAGAGACAACACAATAAGTGTCAGGGGCCCAAGACTGTTCAACTGCCTCCCAGCATACATCAGGGGGATTACCAACAAACCCTTGGCTGTCTTCAAGCAAGCACTGGACAGGCACCTAAAGTCGGTACCTGACCAGCCAGGCTGTGGTTCGTACGTTGGACTGCGTGCGGCCAGCAGTAACAGCCTGGTTGATCAGGCTCTGATCCAACATGAGGCTTGGTCACAGACCGGGCCGCAGGGGCGTTGACCCCTGGAACTCTCTCCAGGTATACTCCAGGTATACAATCCCTCATGTATCATACTATCATACAATCCCCCATGTATTATACTATCATACAATTCCCATGTATCACACTACCATGCAATCCCCATGAATCATAAAATCCTCATATATTATACAATTTCCATGTATCATTAAATTCCCATGTATCATGCTATCATACAATCTCCACGTATCATAGTATTATACAATCCCCATGTATCATACAATCCCCATGTATCATACTATCATACAATCCTCATGTATCACACTATTATACAATCCCCATTTATCATACTATCATACAATCATCATGTATCATACTATTATACAAGCCCCATGTATCATACTATCATACAATCTCCACGTATCATAGTATTATACAAACTCCAAGTATCATACTATTATACAATCCCCATGTATCATACTATCATACAATCCTCATGTATCATACTATTATACAATACCCATGTATCATACTATCATACAATCTCCATGTATCATACTATCATACAATCCCATGTATCATACTATCATACAATCACCATGTATCATACTATCATACAATCCCTTTGAGTTTTTTTATACTGATGATATTGTCCTCAAAATCCACCAACGCCTCGAAAGAAATAAAAATAAAATAAAATCAGTTCTGTCAACTCGAGCGGGCATTGAGTACAAACTTAGTCCAGTAAGTTTGAAGGGACCAAGACTTTTCAACACCCTCTCCCCTAGTTGTATTAAAAAAAAGGAACTTGATAAGTTCCTACCCTTTTGTAATAGCCAACAGCATGAAATATCTGGAGGTATGAATGGAGGATTATGACTTGAATAAATTTCAAAAGTCAATTTTTATGAATTTTATTATATAAACTCTACATGTTTCATAACTGCAGTGTTGCAGAGCAGTTTGATGCATATTCTGTCATACTTCGGCTTTTTGTTAAAGCTGAAGTAATCGAACACAGCTGCAACATTTCATTTTATAGGTAACAATTTTTAATATAAATCTCAACTCCTGATTAGCCGGGCTGTGGTGCTTACGGTGGAGTGCATGTAGGAAGCACCAGGAGCCTAGTGCCATGAAACATTCTTCAGGTGACCTCCAGGAATCTACTGAGGAGCTCGGGGTGACCTCCAGGAACCTGGTGAGGAGCCTGGGTGACCTCCAGGAACTTGGTGAGGACCCTGGGTGACCTCCAGGAACCTGGTGAGGAGCCCTATGTGACCTCCAGGAACCTACAGAGGAGCCGGGTGACCTCCAGGAACTTACTGAGGTCACATGCAGTCCAACATACGAACAACATCCTGGCTGATCCGGCATCGACTTTAGGTGTCTGTCCAGCTCCCTCTTGAAGGCAGCCAGGTGTCTATTGGTAATTTCCCTTATGCATGGTGGGACGCTGTTGAACAGTCTTGGGCCCCGGACACTTGTGTTTTCTCTTAGTGTACCAATGGCGCCCCCACTTTTCATTGGGAGTATTTTGCACCGCCTCCCCCAGTCCTTTGCGTTCGTAGGGAGTGATTTCTGTGTGCACATTAGGGACCATTCCTTCTAAGATTTTCCAAATGTAGATTATGATATATCTCTCTCGCCTGCATTCCAGCGAGTACAAGTCAAGTGCTTCCAAGCGTTTCCAGTAGTTAAGGTGTTTGACAGAACTTATATGTGCAGTAAATGTTCTCTGTACATTCTCTAGATCTGGAATTTCACCTGCTTTGAATGGAGATGTTAATGTACAGCAGCATTCCAGCCTAGAGAGAACAAGTGATTTAAAAAGGGTCATCACTGGGTTGGCATCACTTGTTTTGAACGTTCTCATACTGTTGTGATCCTTGAAAGTGATATCCTGAGACATTACTACTCCCAGGTCCCTCACATTACTTTTCTGCTCTATTGTATGCTTAGAGTTAGTTGTATACTTAGTCATAATCAATATCTCCTCAAGTTTTCCATAACGGAGTAGTTGGAATTTGTCTTCATTCAACAACATATTGTTTTCCGTTGCCCATTGGAAAACTTGGTTTATATCTTCTTGGAGATTTACCGTGTCCTCAATGGATGACACTCTCATGCAAATCCTAGTATCGTCTTCAAAGCATGACACAGTGCTGTGTATTACATCTCTCTCTATGTCTGATATGAGGATGAGCAACAGGATGGGGACGAGTACTGTGCTTTGCGGGACAGAGCGTTTCACTATGGCAGCTTCCGATGTAACTCTGTTTACCACTACTCTTTGTGTTCGATTGGTTAGAAAGTTGAAGATCCATCTGCCTACTTTGCCAGTTATTCTTTTAGCACGTATTTTGTGTGCTGTTACACCATGGTCGCACTTGTCAAAGTCTTTTGCAAAGTTTGGGTATATTACATCTCGTTGTACATGAATGGTATATAATACCGACAAGATGAAAATTAGACACGTGCAACATCAAGGAACCTTGATGATGGTGAGGGGCTCTTGATCTAGGGAATTGGATCTGTTCTCCAGTTCCCTAAATTAATAATAATGATAGTAATAGTAATAATAGTAATATTAATTATAATAATAATAATAGAAGAGTAGAGTATATGGAGAGTAAAAGAAAGGTGAAGAGAGTGGAGAGAAAGTGCAAAAGAAGAGCAGATGAAAGAATGGGAGAGGCTCTGTCAAGAAATTTTGCTGAAAACAAGAATTTTTTTTGAAAATAACAAGGTAAGAAAGCCTAGGGAACGAATGGATTTGTCAGTTAAAAACAGAGTAGGGGAGTTAGTAGATGGGGAGCTGGAGGTATTGGGTAGATGGCGGGAATATTTTGAGGAACTTTTAAATGTCTAAATGTCAATGAAAAAGGGAGGCGGTAATTTCATATACTGGCCAGGGAGGTACAACATCGTTTAGGAGTGCGTGGGGGAGTGCGTGGGGGAGGTGCGTGAGGCATTACGTAGAATGAAAGGGGGTAAAGCAGCTGGAACTGACAGGATAATGACATAAATATTAAAAGCAGGGGGATATAATGTTGGAGTGGTTGGTATTGTTGTTTAATAAATGTATGAAAAAGGGGAAGGTACCTAGGAATTGGCAGAGAGCATGTATAGTTCCTTTATATAAAGGGAAGGGGGATAAAAGAGATTGTAAGAATTATAGGGGAATAAGTTTACTGAGTATAGCAGGTAAAGTGTACGGTAGGGTTATTATTGAAAGAATTTTTTTTATTGAAAACACATATACATAACTCTTAAATACAAGAGAAAATATA
>WNWK01019607.1:0-37430 GCA_009830355.1 Cherax destructor
TTTAGGATGTAAAGGACGCGATTTCCATGTAAACTGTTGCGCTTGTGTGATCAGCGGAGCGTTCTTGGTGGCCGTCAGCACTCCTGTACGACCCTACGTATACCATGTAGCAGCAGGAGGGAAGAGATACATTTGATCTCTCTCTTCCACCTCTCAGTATGATCCTACATGGTCCATGTAGCAGCAGGAGGGAAGAGATACATTTGATCTCTCTCTTCCACCTCTCAGTATGATCCTACATGGTCCATGTAGCAGCAGGAGGGAAGAGATACATTTGATCTCTCTCCCACCTCCCAACATTACTTGCAGCCATCGAATCAACGAACGCTGAGTCAGAATCCGAATCCGTTCACAGGGCCAATTACCTCCAGGGGCAATGTTCAGTATTATCTAGATACTCCCCTACCAATTCTTCCCCTACATTCCTCCCCTCCTCTTTCCTTCTCTCTTCGTTGCAAGTCTACATCATCGGTGGATTCCCTCGTGAGCACCAATAAGAGCTTCTAATCAATAATATTCTTATCTTCGGTATGATAACTTAATCGTCCATCGGCTTCGCATTGAGAAGTGGCCAGCGACACTTGACTTATTTCCTGACATTTGAATGGATGACAGACAGTGTTAAGGTTACCACGTCAGAAGAGTTTCAGTTTATTCTCGCAATTAGTCGACGTCATTCCTGATTATTGTACAGAAATGCTGCGACTCGAAAACTTATTACTCAAATACTGTAATGAGTAAAAGGAACTGAAAAAAAAGATAGTCAAAGGCTTTAGTGATTCTGCATTATGGCATCGTTAATGAGCATGTTGAATTTGTTCGATAATTATCCAGATAGACTGAGGGCAAAAGCTATTGGATCTCACATTCATTAATTTCAACAGATGACTAATTGGGAATATGTGGTACAAGATACCGACACACTGTAAGTAAAGCGACACAAGCAGTGTGGAAACCTTCATTAGCAAAGGCGTTTCACTTAGTCACCAGGCTTTATCAGACTTTATAGACAATATCTGAAAAGGCTTGAGACATGAAAGGGAGAGGTGCAGTTGAACTCAGCTGGTGAAGTGACCAGTTTACGTCATATCTTACAGCTGGCCGAGCAGGTAGAAGAGAAATTCTCATGCTATCTACATTCTGTGTGATTGTGTTTGTAGTGGTAATTAAGGCTAATTATAACCACCGCCGTTTGTCCGTTTTCTCCTGAGCAAACTTGCTTGGCCTCAGATCATTTAATGAAGTAAATGTGTTTTAGGATGACTGACATATACATTCAAAGTAATGTTAGTCAAATAGGTATTTTTATGCACTTCTGTGAGTGTCCAGGTGCCTGTCTCACCAACATAAACAAAGTCACAGCCAACGCAAAGAATAGTGCAGAAATCTGGCTTCACTTGTTTTCTCGACGGAAACATTCGTGGGTTTAGTGATAAATCTGACAGACCCAATCTGCAAATATTCCCACTCCCACTTCAGAGTGCAGGCACTGGACTTCCCACTTCCAGGACTCAAGTCCGGCTAACTAGTTTGCCTGAATCCTTTCACAAATATTACCTTGCTCACACTCCAATAGCACACTCTTGTTGGATTTCCAAGCCCCTCGCATACAAAACCTCTTTTACCTCCTCCAACCTTTCCTAGGAAAACCCATACCTCCTTCTCTCCACTACAGATTTACACACCCTCCAAGTCATATTTTGCTTCATCCTCTCTAAATTTCAAGGTCATCTCAACAACCCCTCCTCAGCCCTCCTCCTAATCTCCAAGCTACGATTTCTCTGCATAATAATATTTACACCACACCTTACACACGACGTCTCCACTGCCTCCAGCCTTCTTGTTGCAACATTCACTACCCATGCTTCACACTACCCATGGTTCCACTATACTCTCGTACATTCACCTTTTTGCCCCCACGGAAAACGTTCTGTCTCCACAGACTGCTCAGTGCACCACTCACCTTTTTTCCCTCGTCATTCACAAACCCATCTGCTGACACGTCCACTTCCAAATATCTGAACACATTCCCTTCCCCAATACCCTCTCCTTCCAATCTGATATCCAATCTTTCGTTACCTAAATCGTTTGTTACCCTCATCACCTTGCTCTTTCCTATTTTCACTTTTAATTTCCTTTTTATATACTCTCCCAGATTCTTTCACTAACCTTTGCAACTTCATAATCTCCTGAAAGCACAGTGTCATCGGCAAAACGCAACTGTGACAACTCCCATTGTTTATTAGATTCTGCATATTTAAATCCCACACCTCTCCCCAATACCCTAGCATTCACTTCTTTTACAACCACCATTTATATTACTATTATCATTATCAAAGCTCAGAGCTAAACCCACCAGGGTTATACAGCGCTGCTATCCCATTTATAAATATGTTAAATAACCATGATGACATCACGCATCTCTGAGGCCTACTTTCTCTCTCTCTCTCTTTCTCTCTCTCTCTCTCTATCTCTCTCTCTCTCTCTCTCTCTCTCTCTCTCTCTCTCTCTCTCTCTCTCTCTCTCTCTCTCTCTCTCTCTCTCTCTCCCCTACACACCCTAACATAAGCCTTACTATCCTCAAATTTTTTTTTAAATGCTTTCAGTAACCTACCACCGATTCCATGCACTTGCAACATCTGCCACACATTGCTCCCCTATCCACCCTATCATTTGCCTTTTCTAACTCCATGAATGCAACGAAAACTTCCCTACCTTTATCTTAATATTGTTCACTTATATACTTCAATTTAAACACCTCGAAGTATATTTTTATCGGGAACATTAACACCATTGTTAGTAACACAATCTATGTTTAGAAAAATTGAAGATTTCAGTTTCCCATCATCAGTGCTCAAAAAAAGGGACAAATACTACATCTAAGAAATGTTTACATATATAAGGTGAGCACATTATAGTTAACAGAATCAAACAACAAATGCAATATAAACTGCAGTGTAAAATACATTAATTATGAAAACGCTCTCAAAAACCTCGTTACGATGACCAAAGTTTAAACCAGTCATTCGTGTTTATGAAGGTTGTTTTTCCAGAGTCTCTGGAGCCTCGGCTTGAACTACAGATAAATTATTATTATAATCAAAAGAAGCGCTAAACCACAAGGGTTATACAGCGACTACAAATAAAGTTAATTTATATTTTCCAAGTTGGAATCAGTAGTAGCGAAAATAATTCTAGAGTCAAGGTTGACTTGCTCTTCCATTTTTCAACTAATTAATCCCTGACGCCTACAAGAATCTCTCTCTCTCTCTCTCTCTCTCTCTCTCTCTCTCTCTCTCTCTCTCTCTCTCTCTCTCTCTCTCTCTCTCTCTCTCTCGTGGCTCCAATGACAATTCCTCAAGCTGTCAGCTCCTCGCCATGGTGGGTCACACCTACTCTTTTTCCCATTTCTCACTCTGTCATCATTCCTCTCTCATTTTACATTACTTTTAACGTCATGTAATCCCTTCTCCCATTTTATTTTTTCTCCTCCTTAACACATATTGTTTATCACATCAGTTTTGGGATCACAATATTTATCATATTATGGATGATTATTTAGGTATCTCGACTGTTTGCTTCCTCTTCCTCTGTTGACAGGATTTTAAGACGAATGCAAACAAATCACGGAAAAGGTGGGATTTAAACCCAGGGGTTCAAACCATGGGTTCAAATCCCACCCGTTCCGTGATTTCTAAACACAGTTGTTAATTAATCAATCACTTTGGGCTCCTCTGTTCTGTAGTTCACTTAGTCTGCAACCTTATAAAAGCTTCTTAGGAGCTGATAGAGCAGCTGGAGTATAACAGTCGTGTTTCAACTGTTCAAGGCTCTGTCAACAGTCACCCATTTGATTGTTTTTAGAGCAGTGATGATGTCTGTGGTTAAGAAAACGCGCCGGGTAGAGAAGTTAGAGCTGGTAGGGGAGTAAGAGGCGAGTTTCAGTGCTTGAAGCAGACTAGATGAACAGAAGTCTGAGGAAATCTGCTCTTTGTACATAGTTATGCGTGTCGCACCTGTGTTATACATGTACTGTGTCTGTCATCTTTACATTTTGCATATCTTTATTCATGGTCTGATTGTATTATGCATATTGTGCCTATGTTATGCATGCTGTGCCTTCATTATGTATGATGTACCTAAGTTATGCATGGCAGCAGTATAACATGGTTTCTGCCTCTTCTGTCAGTGGAAGCAAGGACGGGTGGACAGACAGGTGGGTGGACGGGTTAGCTGCGGCTCAACTATGACGTGACACTCCTCACTGACACTCCATCCACATTACACATGTAAATCGAATCATCAATTTTCAGTGAGTTGGAGACCTCCGCAATTCACTCAGATTGATCATCTTATATATATATATATATATATATATATATATATATATATATATATATATATATATATATATATATATATATATATAAAATATATAATATAGGTACCACCTCTAGAACTTTACAGGGAACCCTCATCCTCAGAGGTTCTCCCGGGGCTGTTTGAATATTTTCTTCTCCTACCACTCCCTATATATATTATATGAGTGCTTTAATAATAGACAGAATACATTGACAGAAAACACAAAAATGAACATGAATACATTGGTACAATATATCAAAGATTATGAATCTCCTCCAGCTCCTCCGAAGCCGGACGCGAGCCCAGTATGCAGCACGCATTTCCCCTCTGGATGGCCACTCTGAGGCGCTGGAACATGAAAGTGGCTGCCCTTAGGTCCCTGGTGGTCTCGATGAGTCTGGAACCCAATTCTTTAAGGAAACGTGTTGCATTTCTACCCCATGATCCCAAGGTCTCTGATCCTACTGGGACAAATTGATACTGTATATATATATATATATATATATATATATATATATATATATATATATATATATATATATATATATATATATATATATATATCAAAGAAATTAAAGAATATATGAGTGATCTATCATAAAGAGAAATAGTTTTCCATACAGGTAAAATGCAATTAAAATAAGGTACTAATGAATGCAAGTGATATAAAGTGATTAATTATGGGAATATACAGTCTAACAACCCTTCTCTGCCGTGTGTGTGTGTGTGTGTAATTCCCACCCTTTCACATAATTCCAATTTAAATTAGCCATTCCCAATTTCAAGAGGTTCCAGGCATTTAGAAGCATTAACCAACCATAACCAATTTCGTAGTTCCGCCCGTTGCTGTTCCATATTCAATCTATATCAAATGCCGCTCACAGAACGACTCTCTCAATGCAAATAGGAATTGAATGATAGATGACGCAGCCACAAAATTCTTTAGGATACCCGGAAGGGGTTTCAACACCATAGGATTCACTATTACTATGTAGTGTTAATCTATTTACCTTGAGTCTACCTGGAGAGTGGTCGGTGGGTCAACGCCCTCGCGGCCCGTTCCATGACCAGGCCTCCAGGTGGTTCAGGACCTGATCAACCAGGCTCATTCTTTGTATTATTAATGGGGTATAAAGTCTGGTTAGAGCAGGCCAGCGGTTGCTTACCACCGAGTCATTATCTAATTTCCTGACTAAGAAAACACCACCACAGTTCTGCAACTTTGCTTTTCATAGCTGTTTTTATGTTTTCTTAAGGATTTTTGCGATTGTTTTGGTGTCGGCACCCAGCTACCCGAGGCTTTACGTATAAATTGCTACCGAAATCTGAAGGAAATAAATGGTATAAAATACCGACACAATGGAAAAATAAACACATAAGCAGTATAATGTGATCCTTTATTGACAACGTTTCGCCCACGCAGTGGGCTTTATCGAGTCACAGATCTGTGACTCGATAAAGCCCACTGCGTGGGCGAAACGTTGTCAATAAAGGATCACATTATACTGCTTATGTGTTTATTTTTCTACCGAAATCTAAACAAAAATACATATATTTGGATTTGAATAAAATTTATGTGGATTTTTATTTTGCTGAGTTCTGTGTATGAGATTTATTTGAGAAAGTAATTGATGTAAATCCCTTTATCCTCTCTCTCTCTCTCTCTCTCTTAAAAAAATTTAGTGCACTGATAGACTGACCAACCCACAAATGGGTAATGGGTACCATCCTAACTCTAAGACGCATCTGTCATTAAGTATTGAATCCATTCGGAAGAGATACACATAAAATATACATAACGTGATTTACGGGTAATAAAACTGGTAGATGGTGCTCCTACTAACCTGAATTTCACTCCGGTGTAGTCGAATTTCGAGACGCCTTATTTGAAAATTTGAAGCCAAGCTTTCAGCACATTCTGGGAAGCAGAGAATGGGTTCAGCAACTTTGGTCTTTGAGTGGATGTTTATGCCGAGTGTTCCTAGAATGTTGTCCTACTTACCGTACACAAGCGTTGAAAATTTGAAGCCGTCCGTTTTAGGACTCATGAGCGGAATAAAAACGATGAGTTAGAACGAATAACAAAAAGGCACAATACCGTGATTGGAAGAATACACATATAACCATTTACAAAGTTATTTGTAAATGGTTATTTATTCGGGCCAAGTCGGACCGAAACGTTGTCGTAAGTTCCCCTATTTGTGGATAAGTTAGAGGAAGAGGAAAAAATAATGTAACCATTTAAAGGGGATACCTAAATAATAATACCTAATCATTATAATAATAATAATAATAATAATAATAATAATAATAATAATAATAATAATAATAATAATAATAATAATAATAATAATAATAATAATAATAATAATTTATTGAATTTCCTATCCTCTCAGCAGTTCTCTGCATGATATAATAACGCACTCGAATGAGACCTGATATACCTAATGTAAATACAAATCCATATCCATCAGGAAAGCTGGGAACATGCCATAACGAACCCTGTTAATCTCCAGCAAAACAGGGTTTTCCTACTGTCTAATCATATATTTCAGCTTAATTACTAGCTCATTAACAGCGTATTATGTTAGAGTAAATGTTCACATGAGTGGAAACCCCCGTCGTATAGTTCACAGCGACCGGGAACCCCAGTGTTTACATTTGACCGGCCGGGGCCCTCAACATGCTAAGTCTAACCTGCCGCGTGTTCCAGTCATTTATATCATCCACTTACGTAATTAAGACTTCAGCCTTACGGCAACTCGTTCAGTTATTTATGCTAAATGTAGGGGCATCAACCAGGGGGTGATTATCACGTTAGGAAAGCCACTTTGTTTCTGGTTTTATGGGCGGTCGTCGGCTCTCGTGACAGCTTCTCCCGAACTCAAAGAGTTCTCAGAGACGCGTTAAAATTATTATCTTCACTTCCAATTTCCATTCCTTTTTTTTAGCCATCAGTATTGGTCTAATCAAGTTATTATATATTTATGGTTTTGTGCATCGTAATTCAATGTGCCTTAACAAGATAATTACTGTAATTATTATTATACATTGTACAATAGGTGGAAGAGATGTAGCCCAGAGTTGATTCCTGTTTATAAGATAATGAATGACTTTGAAACAGGCGAATAATATCCCTTCCTTTTATAAAACAATGTTATATTTTTGTTATAATTGAGATGTATGAGAAAAGCGTGTGTGTGTGTACTCACCTAGTTGTACTCACCTAGTTGTGGTTGCAGGAGTCGAGTCATAGCTCCTGGCCCCGCCTCTTCACTGGCCGCTACTGGATCACGCTCCCTGCTCCATGAGCTTTATCATACCTCTCCTTAAAGCTATGTATGGAACCTGCCTCCACTACATCGCTTCCCAAGCTATTCCACTTCCCGACCACTCTATGACTGAAGAAATACTTCCTAACATCCCTGTGATTCATTTGAGTCTTCAACTTCCAACTGTGTCCCTTTGTTGCTGTGTCCCATCTCTGGAACATTCTGTCTCTGTCCACCTTGTCTATTCCTCTCAGTATTTTATATGTCGTTATCATGTCCCCCCTATCTCTCCTGTCCTTCAGTGTCGTCAGGTCGATTTCCCTTAACCTTTCCTCGTAGGACATACCCCTTAGCTCCGGGACTAGTCTTGTTGCAAACCTTTGCACTTTCTCTAGCTTCTTTACGTGCTTGGCTAGATGTGGGTTCCAAACTGGTGCTGCATACTCCAGTATGGGCCTAACGTACACAGTGTACAGGGTCCTGAACGATTCTTTATTAAGATGTCGGAATGCTGTTCTTAGGTTAGCTAGGCGTCCGTATGCTGCAGCAGTTATTTGGTTGATGTGTGTGTGTGTACTCACCTATTTGTGGTTGCAGGGATCGAGTCATAGCTCCTGGCCCCGCCTCTTCACTGATTGCTACTAGGTCCTCTCTCTCCCTGCTCCATGAGCTTTATCAAACCTCGTCTTAAAACTATGTATGGTTCCTGCCTCCACTATGTCGCTTTCTAAGCTATTCTACTTCCTGACAACTCTATGACTGAAGAAATACTTCCTAACATCCCTTTGACTCATAGGAGTCTTCAACTTCCAATTGTGACCCCCTGTTTCTGTGTCCCCTCTCTGGAACATCTGTGTGTGTGTGTGTAACATGTGTGCTGTGTGTGTGTGTGTTGTAGTGTTGTGTGTGTGTGTGTGTGGTTCTGTATTTCATCTCTTATTCTTTGTGTGAAGAATGTTTTGATATGAGTTCTCGTGTGCCTCTCGCCTAGTGAATATGTGCGACTGTTGTGTGTGCCTGGTGTCGTGTGACATATTTTCCATCCAGTCTTACAAACCATTTTATGTGAAGTAAAATTGCTTTTACTATTATGAATTAAAATTTATGAGGTGTCTCCTGACCCAGCAGCCATCCATCAGCCATAAGGAATATTGCAGAGAAACATAGTTGGCTGGCCTGGCTTCCTGTTGTGTAAATATCATATAGTATTGGCTAACAGAACAGTTTGTTAAAATTTTCAGAAATAAATTCTAATATCTATCAATAACTAGTATTAGTCGCCCACACTCTCAACAACCGCCCACATACACTCAACAGCCGCCCACACACATATAATCAACAACCGCCCACTCTCACACACACAATCAACAACCGCCCACACACACTCAACTGCCGCCCACAGACACTCTACTGCCGCTCACACCTGTAATCAAAAACCGCCCACACGCACTCAGCCACCCCACACACGCTCAACAGCCACCCACACGTACAATCAACAACCGCCCTCACACACAATCAACAACCGCTTCCCCCCCCCGCACACAATCAACCGCCCACATGCACTCAACAATCACCCACATACACTCAACAGCCACACAAATACAATCAACAGCCACCCACACACACAATCAACAACAGCTCACATCCCTCAACAGCCACCCCTACCTCCAAAATGCCCCGTTACTCCACAAAACAATCTCTCACTCCATCTGGGCACACTACCCAACCTGTGTACTGTGTATCACTGTCACAAACGTCCAGTCACCAGCGCCTCACTAACACCACCACCACCACCATCGCGAACACCACCGTAAACACACAAATTACCACTACCATCACCACCACCACCAGTATCACCACTAACACTACAATCAACACCCCAAATACTACCACCACCACTACCACAACTGCCACCATCACTCACAATCGCCATTTCTGTCCCCCCCCCCACACACGCACACACACTTGAGTGTGGGAGGGGATGGTACTCTCTGGTACTGGTAGTTTACCAGTAATTCTATCTTCATCATATATATCAATTTCCCTCAGTTAAAAATTAAAGATCAAGTAGAGTTTCAACGTTGTGAGGAACACTGTTGGTACACCTGTGTGGCGAGTGTTCTTGTTGGTACACCTGTGTGGCGAGTGTTCTTGTTGGTACACCTGTGTGGCGAGTGTTCTTGTTGGTACACCTGTGTGGCGAGTGTTCTTGTTGGTACACCTGTGTGGCGAGTGTTCTTGTTGGTACACCTGTGTGGCGAGTGTTCTTGTTGGTACACTGTGTGGCGAGTGTTCGTGTTGGTACACCTGTGTGGCGAGTGTTCTTGTTGGTACACCTGTGTGGCGAGTGTTCTTGTTGGTACACCTGTGTGGCAAGGGTTCTTGTTGGTACACCTGTGTGGCGAGTGTTCTTGTTGGTACACCTGTGTGGCAAGTGTTCTTGTTTGTATACCTGTCTGGCGAGTGTTCTTGTTGGTACACCTGTGTGACAAGTGTTCTTGTTGGTACACCTGTCTGGCAAGTGTTCTTGTTGGCACACATGCGTGGCAAGTGTTCTTGTTGGTGCACGTGTGTAGCAAGTGTTTTTGTTGGTACAAGTGTGTGGTAAGTGTTCTTGTTGGTACACGTGTGTGACAAGTGTTTTTGTTGGTACACGTGTGTGGCAAGTGTTCTTGTTGGTACACCTGTCTGGCAAGTGTTCTTGTTGGTACAAATGCGTGACAAGTGTTCTTGTTGGTACACCTGTTTGACAAGTGTTCTTGTTGGTACAACTGTGTGGCAAGTGTTCTTGTTGGTTCACCTGTGTGGCAAATATTCTTGTTGGTTCAGCTGTGTGGCAAATATTCTTGTTGGTACACCTGTGTGGCAAGTGTTCTTGCTGGTACACCTGTTTGACAAGTGTTCTTGTTGGTACAACTGTGTGGCAAGTGTTCTTGTTGGTACACGTGTGTGGCAAGTGTTCTTGTTGGTACACGTGTGTGGCAAGTGTTCTTGTTGGTACACCTGTCTGGCAAGTGTTCTTGTTGATACACCTGTCTGGCAAGTGTTCTTGTTGATACACCTGTCTGGCAAGTGTTCTTGTTGATACACCTGTCTGGAAAGTGTTCTTGTTGGTACACCTGTGTGGCAAGTGTTCTTGTTGGTACACCTGTGTGGCAAGTGTTCTTTTTAGTACACTTGTCTGGCAAGTGTTCTTGTTGATACACCTGTCTGGCAAGTGTTCTTGTTGGTACATCTGTGTGGCAAGTGTTCTTGTTAGTACACCTGTCTGGCAAGTGTTCTTGTTAGTACACCTGCAGTCAGGTCTTAGTCTCTTCTGATGCTCCTTTCTATACGGGATCAAATGTGACTGACTCTCATTCCACAAAACACTGCTTTGACTCCATGAACGGTTTTAGTAGCTCCTCACGAAACTCGGCCTAGTAAGTCTTTTTCACGATCAGGCTTTCTGTACTCTCTGTTGTACCTCTCACGGTGACGGCTCGGCCTTTTTGGTAGTTTCCTCTCACGGCAGACTCGGCTTTTTCTGTAGCTCCTCTCGAAGCTATAACTCTTCTGACTGTGCTGCTAATTCCAGACTACCTCATAACGAAAGAACAAGGAACTCTTGTAATAACTCTCTCCCTTACTTTCCATGTCCAGTGGACGGGTAAGACTGGAGCAACATCACCTTCCCTCTAGGTAAACGGTCCTTTTCACGTATTATTTTTTATTAACGATAGCTTTCATCTTTAAGCAACTTTTTGCTAACCCTTGTGTGTTTATTTACATACTTTTTATTATTTTCGTAAATGGGGAAGGGGATCCTCCCTTCTTACTTATAGCAGGGGAACAGAAAATTATCTTCCCTGACAGGTAGGAAGCTGGAAATTAGGAATATCAGTCGAGAGCATTGTTGTTCCAAGTTGCAGCTTCTTGTTGCAACTTCGCTCAGGGCTTCCCCTCAGCCTGTCATTGTTGCAAGTTTCCACTCGGGAATTCCTTTCCGCCAGGCACTGTTGCAAGTACCTCAGGTCCTTCAAGTCTTTCCGATGCCTCGGGTAATTCGATGGTTAGGCTATAGAATGGCGAGGTTTCGCCCTTTATTAATACCTGACATTTCCTGTCAGCAAGCCAACCTCGGAGAAAGGATTTACACGGTTTTTGACTATCACGAAACATTTATAAAACATGAAATCGAAAATATTCTTATCCTTTTTGGGGGCAGTTGCTGGATGACTGTAGACGCTCTTCTTAATCGTGGCGATTAGAGAAAAAGAGAGAGGGAGAGGGAGAGAGAGAGAGAGAGAGAGAGAGAGAGAGAGAGAGAGAGAGAGAGAGAGAGAGAGAGAGAGAGAGACCATGGGACAGACTAGGTGTTCGTATGCTAGAAACAACATGCATTTGGCAAGCTTCCAGATAAGCTAAAATGGTCCCCGTTTCTTGACCTATAAAAATACACTGAAAAGGAACATCCGTCCTCCAACTGCACCCCTTCAGCAGAAAAGACAGAGAAGTAAGAAGAGGGAAAGAGAAAGGTAGAGGAGACCGAAGAGACTATAAGTTAAAAAGAAACATAATAATCTTTCATTTTTGCGAGCATCCTTGAATATCCCCCAAAAAAGGAGACTGCCATAAATTCAACTAGACGCTTGGAAGGACACATCTGTCTCCCAAGAGTTTAGACATAATAAATTTTCACCAAATGCCATTATCCCAGCTGCCCAGAGACTTATCCTGGCTTTCAGCTTATTAAATTGTCCTTAGAATTCCAAGCTAAGGCTCCGCTAGTGTTTCTGGGCCAGAGAAAAAGAGGAATTAGGTGGAATTTGTAAGATACAAGTTTTGATGCATTAAAATTTACGAGGGAGAGTCGTAATTTTGTTTAATGTAAGTGTCGTGCCGAATAGGTAAAACTTGCGATTTTGGCTTAAATAGCAACGCTCTTCTTGCCGAATAAGGCAAGCGAAAATTTGTGTAAGCAATAATTTCGCAAAAATCATTCTGAATCTAACGAAAAAAATACATTCATTGTGTTTGTTTATTATTAAATTGTTGTAAAGTTATGTAAAATATATTTAGTTGGATTAGGCTAAATTAAATTGCGCTTGTTATAATAAGGTTAGGTTAGTTTCTTAAGATTTTTTTTTATACAAAATTATTAATTTTTTCATTAACATAAATAAAAAAAATATCTTTAAACGTATAAGAGAAAATTTTAGAAAGGACTTAATTTTAAACGAGTTCTTGTATTTTTATTATGTTTTATCCTCAGGTTCTCTGTTTTTGCTGTGAATTTTTCACATTCGTCCCCTACTTACCCCCTAACTCTCTCTCTCTCTCTCTCTCTCTCTCTCTCTCTCTCTCTCTCTCTCTCTCTCTCTCTCTCTCTCTCTCTCTCTCTCTCTCTCTCTCTCTTCTCTCTCTTTCTCTGGGTGATTAAGCAACCGTTGGCTGGCTTACCGGAATTAAATGCCCCTCGTTAATCCTCCACTGGCTTACCAGTGTTAAAAACTACCTTTCACTTCCGCTGACCAGACTTGTTTAAGCCCCATCCCTCGTGTAAGGTATAACCCCTACAGGTTTTGCGCTTCCTTGTATATATAATAATTCTACTTTTCTAAATAATATACAAGTTAACCTGTACAATGTGTTCCATTTATTCCTGCTTGTTTCGTCTGTTCCTCCATGTTTCGTCTGTTCCTCCATGTTTCGTTTGTTCCTCCGTGTTTAGTTTGTTCTTGCGTCTGTTCGTGTTCCACCTGCAGTTCCTCTAACCTCCAGTTGGATGAGAAAACATACCTCTTAAATTAATCCCTGGTCTCCTCCTCCCAGTGTTAATTTGGCTTTATTTTGGTACCAGCTAGGCGTGCAGCGATGCTGGGAAGGCCTATAGCGGCCTGTTTATGGATTATGGCAGTAGTTGGAAGGTCTATGGCAACTTGTTTATGGTTTATGTCAGTAGTTGGAAGGCCATCGGAGACCCATTTATGGTTTGTTTTGAATATGGAAGGATATAGCGGTCAATGGATGGATATGGACCTTGGCCCTTGGAAGGCCTATTTTCTTCCCTTGGAAGGTCTGTTTCTGTTTTGGAAGGTCTGTTTCTGCCCTTGGAGGGCCACTGGCATCTTATGCAGTGATATATGAACGGGAAGTGATTATGCTCATCATTTAAGCAGGTTTCGTGTCAAAAGATTATGAAACTCTCTTATAATTCTACGAAAAAAATGAATGCATTCTTCCGCTGAGATTTGGATGATGCATGAAAAAGCCGAAGGAGGGGCAAAAAATAATGTGAACAAAGTAGCGCAGGTTGAAAAAAGTAAACAAAGAAATACAGCCGTAGGGTTCATACCTTTCTCGGGCCGTAGTTACCCTTTACCCCAACAATAACAACAACACCAGCTATTTGATTTCGAGATACTTAAGCTTCCAAATCCATTACCGCATAACCTTTCCTCGGGTAAAAAAAAAAAATCGAGGGTACCTAGCCAAGGTCTCCTTACGGCAAAACGTTTTTCTTAGCTCTAAACATTGTTCCGACAAACCTTGTCTTAGCTCTAAACATTGTTCCGACAAACCTTGTCTTAGCTCGAAACATTATCCTAACAGAGCTCACCTCATGGTGAAACGTTGTCCCAGTACAGGTATGTTTCGCTACGTGTCTTGGACTTCATTTCTTTCAACAATGCACCCCTCAGCGTGACATCTCTCCTGTCGTGATCTTATGAAGTGTCTTCTCACTCGCTATCAGCTGTTCTCTCACTCGCTGTTAGCTGTTCTGCCACTCGCTATCAGCTGTTCTCTCACTCGTTATTACGTCATCTCTAGTTAGTTACCAATTTCGTCACGGTAGTTAACTCTTTAATTACCGAGTCATTATCAAGATGACTGAGAGCAGAACAAGGATACGAGACAACTCCTCCCAGAGTGAACAACACAACAGGAAGGCTGCCTTCACCTGGTTCCGTTGGCACAAGAATGTACCGTTTGTTCGAAAACGTCTACCTACCTGGAGTCTACCTGGAGTCTACCTGGAGTCTACCTGGAGTCTACCTGGAGTCTACCTGGAGTCTACCTGGAGGGTATTCAGGGGATCAACGCCCCCCTCACACACACACTGGTCACTTCAGTACAGACATTACCAAATAATTCTATTACATTTTGTGATGGTATTCATTACGTGTACCGGGGCTTCTCTCTTCCATCCCCATATTTTTATTCCCCATACTGTAGTAATCTTCGACGTACACAGGTACGACCTTGTATTTACACACAGGTACGACCTTGGACGTACACATAGGTCGACCTTGGACATACACACAGGTACGACCTTGGATATACACACAGGCACGATCTTGAACGTACAAACAACCACACCCTTGGACGTACACACAGGTACGATTTTGGGCGTACACACAAGTACGACCTTGGACATACAGGTATGGCACTGGACATACACACAGCACGACCTTGGACATACACACCGGTAAGACCTTGGATATACACACAGATACGACCTTGGACGTACACAGCCACAACTTTGGACGTACACACAGGTATGACCTTGGACGTACACACCGGTATGACCTTGGACAAACACACAGGTACGACACTGGACCTACACACAGGTACTACCTTGGACGTACACACAGGTACGACCTTGGACGTACACACAGCCACAACCTTGGACGTACACACAGGCACGACCTTAGTCGTACACAGGCACGACCTCCAGCACTGAGGGTAACAGCTTTGATGTCTCCTTGAAGCACCTCGTCAAAAACATTTATCCTCAGGTCACCCTTAGAATTCCTTTAATCATTGCTTAATTAGCTCACGTACGGGGGAAAACAAGAGCTTTATGTTTTTTAAAGAGAGAGAAAGACAGAGAGAGAGAGAGACAGAGAGAGAGACAGAGAGGGAGGGAGACAGAGAGAGAGAGAGAGAGAGAGAGAGAGAGAGAGAGAGAGAGAGAGAGAGAGGGAGGGAGGGAGGAACAAACTAATTTAGCTACAGAATGTTTCTAGTAAGGAAAATATTTAATAACTTTCTCTTTTGAAAGAAATCACAATAAAACGCGTGATTGTAAACATGCGAAAATATCACAGTGAAAATAGGAAATAAAACATGACCGCTTCCATGTGTTTACACATCTTCCTCTGAAGATGTGTGTGTGTGTAAGCTAACTCAGGTGTTTTTATAGCCTCTCATTTATTGACCACTTCGGGAGAAGTTAACCCCAAATATTCTATGCAACCACCACTACTATCTCTCCTATCTCTCTCTCTCTCTCTCTCTCTCTCTCTCTCTCTCTCTCTCTCTCTCTCTCTCCCTGGAGGTGGGAAGTGCAATGCCGGCACTATGAAGGGGTGCTGAGGGCGCTGTTGTTTGAAGGGTTGTGTGTGTTGTGATGTCTGACAGACCCACGACGTGTTATATATGTCGTGCCTAATAGGTAAAACTGGTCATTCAGGAAGAACTCATATCAAATTAAGTCCCTTCTAAAATTTTCTCTTATACGTTTAAAGATATGATTTTTTTTCATTTATGTTAATGTAAAAATTAATAATTTTGTACCAAAAGAACCTTAGAAAACTTACCTAACCTTATTATAACAAGCGCAATTTAATTTATCGTAATCCAACTAAATATATTTTAGACAAGTTACAATAATTTATTAATAAACAAACACAATGAAATATGTTTTTTTCGTTAGGTTCAGAATGATTTTTGCGAAATCATTGCATACTCAAAATTTCGCTTGCCTTATTCGGCAAGAAGAGCGTTGCTATCTAAGCCAAAATCGCAAGTTTTATCTATTCGGCACGACATTTTACATATATTATATATATGTATTCTGTCTATTAATAAAGCACTTGTACTATATACATATATATATATATATATATATATATATATATATATATATATATATATATATATATATATATATATATATATATATATATATATATATGCAAAAAGATCACAGTAAACAGGTGATATCAAAATATGCAAGACAACCACTATGAAAAATAGAGGAATTCCTCTATTTTTCATAGTGGTTGTCTTGCTATATATATATATATATATATATATATATATATATATATATATATATATATATATATATATATATATATATATATATAATATATATATATATATATATATATATATATATATATATATATATATATATATATATATATATATATATATATATATATATATATATATATATATATATACTATATATATATATATATATATATATATATATATATATATATATATATATATATATATATATATATATATATATATAATAAATATTCTTCCTTAGCTTTATCCACTTCGAGGCTATCCCCAATTTGTACAATGACCATATATATATATATATATATATATATATATATATATATATATATATATATATATATATATATATATAGATGGCAAGTGTAAGGTGATGAGGATAACAAAAAAATAGGTAACGGAAGATTGGATATCAGACTAAAGGGAGAGAGTATGGAGGAGGTGAATGCATTCAGATATTTAGGAGTGGATGTGTCAGCAGATGGGTCTATGAAAGATGAGGTGAATCATAGAATTGACGAGGGGAAAAAGGTGAGTGGTGCACTGAGGAGTTTGTGGAGACAGAGAACTTTGTCCATGGAGGCAAAATAGAGAATGTATGAGAGTGTAGTTATACCAACACTCTTATATGGGTATGAAGAATGGGTGGTGAATGTTGCAACAAGGAGAAAGCTGGAGGCAGTGATGTCGTGTCTGAGGGCAATGTGTGGTGTGAATATAATGCAGAGAATTCGTAGTTTGGAAATTAGGAGGAGGTATGGGATTATCAAAACTATTATCCAGAGGGCTGAGGAGGGGTTGTTGAGGTGGTTCGGACATATAGAGAGGCTAGAACAAAATAGAATGACTTCGAGAGTGTATAAATCAGTAGTGGAGGGAAGGCGGGGTAGAGGTCAGCCTAGGAAAGGTTGGAGGGAGGGGGTAAAGGGGCTTGGACTTCCAGCAAGCATGCGTGAGCGTGTTAGATAGGAGCGAATGGAGACAAATGGTTTTTAGGACTTGACTTGCTGTTGGAGTGTGAGCAGGGTAATATTTATGAAGGGATTCAGGGAAACTGGCGGACCGGACTTGAGTCCTGGAGATGGGAAGTACAGTGTCAGCACTCTGAAGGAGGGGTGTTAATGTTGCAGTTTTATAACTGTAGAGTAAGGAAGCCTCTGGCAAGACAGTGACGGAGTGGATGATGGTGAAAGTTTTTCTTTTTCGGGCCACCCTGCCTTGGTGGAATCAGCCGATGTGTTAATAATATATATATGTATATATATATATATATATATATATATATATATATATATATATATATATATATATATATATATATTATATATATATATATATATATATATATATATATTCTCCATGGGAAGTCGTAAGAGGCGACTAAAATGCCGGGAGCAAGGGCTAGTAACCCCTTCTCCTGTATATATTACTAAATGTAAAAGGAGAAACTTTCGTTTTTCCTTTTGGGCCACCGCTTCGGTGGGAAACGGTCGACGTGTTGAAAAAGAAAGAAAGATATATATATATATATATATATATATATATATATATATATATATATATATATATATATATATATATATATATATAAACGAAAGTTTCTCCTTTTACATTTAGTAATATATACAGGAGAAGGGGTTTATATATACATATATATTTATATATGTGTGTGTACTCACCTATTTGTACTCACCTATTTGTGGTTGCAAGGGTCGAGACTCAACTTCTGGCCCCCGCCTCTTCACTGGTCGCTACTATTGTGTGTGTGTGTGTATGTGTACTCACATAGTTGTACTCACAGTTGTGGTTGCAGGGCTCGATTCCTAGCTCCTGGCTCCGCCTCTTCATGGCCGCTACTGGGTCACTCTCCCTGCGCCATGAGCTTTATCATACCTCTTCTTAAAGCTATGAATGGATCCTGCCTCCACTACATCGCTTCCCAAACTATTCCACTTCCTGACCACTCTGTGACTGAAGAAATACTTCCTAACATCCCTGTGATTCATCTGAGTCTTCAACTTCCAACTGTGTCCCCTTGTTGTTGTGTCCCATCTCTGGAACATTCTGTCTCTGTCCACATTGTCAATTCCTCTCAGTATTTTATATGTCGTTATTATGTCTCCCCTATCTCTCCTGTCCTCCAGTGTCGTCAGGTCGATTTCCCTTAACCTCTCCTCGTAGGCCATACCCCTTAGCTCTGGGACTAGTCTTGTTGCAAACCTTTGGACTTTCTCTAGTTTCCTTTCGTGCTTGGCTAGGTGTGGGTTCCAAACTGGTGCTGCATACTCCAATATGCACCTAACGTGCACAGTGTACAGGGTTCTGAACGATTCCTTATTAAGATGTCGGAATGCTGTTCTTAGGTTTGCTAGGCGCCCGTATGCTGCAGCAGTTATTTGGTTGATGTGCGCCTCAGGAGATGTGCCTGGTGTGTGTGTGTGTGTGTGTGTGTGGATATCATGTAAACATAAATTGCAATGTTACACAGTATATTTTCAGGGGTGGCAGAGCATGGATGTCGACATCGCTTACGACTTTTTGCAAACCCAGGAGAGGCAGGAGATAAATTCGTTGCCATGACCAGGGCATTAGTGCAGATATCTCTTGATGTATTGAGCTGCCGGCCTCTCTGTCGCCCGACATGTTTATCAATATGCCTCTCTGTATAACGTATCTAGGACATTTAACCCACAGCACGCCCGGGGTATTTAAACCTCGTCGAGTTTGAGACATTTAAACCTCAGTGCGTGTGTATGTTGACATTTAAATCTCGGTGCTTGGGACAATTAAACCTCAGAGTTTTGGCGTCTGGGATATTTAAACCTGATGGCGCTTGAGACATTAAACCCTTGACGCTCCTGAGGCTTTTTAGTTATTTCTCAGCGCTTTTGAAACATTCATATTTCAGCTCATTTGGGATATTTAAACCTTAGCGGAGTCTGAAACATTTAAAACCTGAGCCCAGCCGGGGCATTTAAACTCCGGCGATTCTGAAACATTTAAATCTCGGCGAGTCTGGACATTTAAACCTGGGAAATTTAAATCTTTGCGCTAATGAATCATTTAAAACTAGACGCGTGGAAGAGGACATTTAAATTCAGTTTTACGTGTTAGTTTATTTGCTCTCCACTAGTTGCTTATAACTAGATATCGTGTCTGTCGCTAAGTGAACTGAGATTCGAGTCTATACTACTTACGCTTACTGAGTTACAGATCGATGGTGACTGGGAGCTCACTTGAAGGTATCGTACCCATCTGTATCATCGAGGTGAACGATGCTGTTGGTGTGTCTGTGGTATGGTAGGAGTACCTTTATTTTTTTTTTTTTTTTTAGATTTTGCATAGTCTGGTGAGTTTTATTTGTCAGCTTCACTCATTCTGTGAGTGAACCTCCTGAACATTTTCATAATAAAGGTTCACGTGTGTCTCATTCGACAAACTGACACCTAGTTGGGGTTAGTAATTATGTTAATATCTCAATCATAGGGAAAAACTAAACCCGTAGTGGTCACTCAGCCCTAGGGAAATCCGCAGAGATTTGAGGGACTTTCTTCCGAAACTTCCCACGTGTGTTTCACCCTCCACACATCACACACGATGTTTTCTCTGCTCCTCAGGTGACAGAGGAGAAGGATCATTCAAAGACCACCGCTTCGACTCCAGACCTCTACAATACAATTGTCCTCGAAGATTTGTTAAGTTATACCATGAATTAAGGAAAGATCCTGGACTTCACCTTACGAAACAAAGTAAATGCGATAGTAATTATGGACAAGGTAGATGATAGTGGAAAGACTGGGCAACTCACGTGCCCCTTAACCTTCTGTTCGCTTGATTTTAGTTAGAAAAAGGAAGAGTAGCTTTATCTCCATGGATCAAGAGTCCTTAACCAGCATTATGGCATCCCGTTCCTCTATCACAAAGAGAGGACGTTATATTGAACTTGATCTGTGGCAACAAATATATAAAAGTATATGTAAGTATACCATAATGAAAATAGGAAACAAAATCTGAACGCTTTCATGTGCTTACACATATATCCTCTGAAGATGTATGTAAGCACATGAAAGCGCTCAGGTTTCATTTCCTAATTTCACTGTGGTATTTTTACATATTTGCAAAATTAAATTTGCATGAAAGATGCTATGCAGAAGTCACGAACGGAACACACACGCACCACAAACGGATAAACATTATCATCAAGTTATTCGTTAATCCTCTTAATAAACCTGCTAATAACGTGCTTGTCTATATTAGTTACCGCCGGGAGACAGGTCTCAGGGACGACCTTGTGTAAGGCAGATTGTTGATGATCACGTGACGGCCCGAGTACCAGCATTGTTCCCGGTCCCATTTGAAACCTGATGAATGCCAAGAGAAAGAGCTGAATAGAAGAATGGTGTCAGCATTATTCTCATCCAGCTGGCTATTGTAGCCAGTCCGGACCAGCTTTTTTTTTTTCAGATGCTCAGATAACCCAGGAGGAATTACCAGTTGATTGTATGTTCGGCAGTCGGGATCTAAGCCTCTTGTGTCGAATTTAATCATCCGTCATCATCACAATTATCACAGTCATTGCAATCACCCCCCCACCCCCACCCCCTACCGGGATAACTTTTCAAAGACAAAAAATCTGATCAAGAAAAATCTGGTGATAATTAAAAACATAAAAAATTTCCTCAGTTATTAAATTTCTCTTAAAGAAAGAACAAAAAAGGGCACAATACCGTGAGTGGAACAATACACAAATAACCCGCTTACGACGACGTTTCGGTCCGACTTGTTCTCGTTTTCTGCCACAAATGTAAACTACGTGACTCACGAGCGGTCGAGACCATACGTCATGTGGGTTTGTCTCTCAGTGACATAAACCGAGACTTTCAATTGCCTATGTCTTTATTATAACTACGCTTTGCTCAAGGAAAGCTTAATTATATCTAGGTTTCGCTCAAGGAAAGCTTAATTATATCTAGGTTTCGCTCAAGGAAAGCTTAATTATATCTAGGTTTCGCTCAAGGAAAGCTTAATTATATCTAGGTTTCGCTCAAGGAAAGCTTAATTATATCTAGGTTTCGCTCAAGGAAAGCTTAATTATATCTAGGTTTCGCTCAAGGAAAGCTTCATTATTACTACTTCACTTTGCTAACTAAAGTGAACTTTTATTAATAAGTTTAGCTCAAGGGGATCTTTATCCACTTATCGGCCCGCACTCTCTTCCACCAATTAGCATATCCAATTAACATATCCAATTAAAGATAATATTTTAAAGACGTAAAGCTTCGCAGACTTGCCATTGTTGGGGAAGAGTGATAAAAAAAGCTTTATAAAGCTTTTTTTTTCTTTATTAATGAGATCCACAACTGACTCGGAGAAGCAAAAGCTTTATAGGCAGAATACTGAGTCGGGTCACTTGACTAATTTAGGTTTGAAGCCAATCGACTACACGAATACGTGAAGAACATAAGAAAGCAGAAACACCACAGCAGGCCTTTGGGCCCATAATAGGCAAGTCCTTCTCAAACCGAAACCCACTAACAAAAATACTTTTCCAAAGGAATTTTCAATGTTATCCAAGGAATAATAAGCTTTGACAATCCTGTTAACTCATGTGCAAGTCCCACTCAAATCCATCCTCCATTCACCCATGTATTTAGATAACCAAGGCTGGGTGTTGTCTGTTTACCAGCCTCCAAGAATACTTTAACCACCCCTAAAGTATGGATTTATATAAGCTCAGTGTGTATACACTGAGAGATTATATACATACTATATCTGTGTATATATACAATATATTTTGTATATCTGTGTACTATATACACACTATATGTCTTGTATATCTGAGTATCTACACTATATATCTTGTATATCTGAGTATCTACACTATGAAGCCTGGTCACAGACAGTGCCGCGGGGGCGTTGACCCCCAGAACCCTCTCCAGGTATACTCCAGGAATATATCTTGTATATCTTAGTATCTAAACTATATATCTTGCATAATTATGCGTATACACTATATATTTTGTATATGTGTATATACACTAAGAGGCATACACCTCTCGGTATTTATTTCATGCGTCTATACTAAATACAATGATGGAATACTTTACCGAGAAGAACCTGAGAGTGGGGCGCTTTGATGCCGGTGAAGGGATCTTGATCCAAGGAATAGGACCCCCCCTCCGCTTCCTCGGTTCTAAGTTGATTTCCTTTCATTACCCCCTTTCCCTTTCCAAGTGGTGTATGATGCCTATAAAATTAATAGTTACCCCTTGAATATAATAATAATAATAATAATAATAATAATAATAATAATAATAATAATAATAATAATAATAATAATAATAATAATAATAATATTATTATTATTATTATTATTATTATTATTATTATTATTATTATTATTATTATTATTATTATTATTATTATTATTATTATTATTATTATTATTATTATTATTATTATTATATATTTTCATCTGCCTACCTAAACTGATGTTTTGCTAATTTATCATTTCCGCTGTCATTTCCACCTAGGGGTGCCACTGTCATTTCCTCCAGGGAGCCCCACTGCCTTATTTATACCCTGGATGCCACTTCATCATTTCTACCCTGAGACACCACTCGTTCCTACCCAGTGGCGCCACTTGTTCCTACAAAGTGGTGACACTCGTTCGTACCCAGTGGTGACACTCGTTCCTACCCAGTGGTGACACTCGTTCCTACCCAGTGGTGACACTCGTTCCTACCCAGTGGCGCCACTTGTTCCTACCCAGTGGTGACACTCGTTCCTACACAGTTACGCCACTCGCTCCTACCCAGCGGTGCCACTCGTTCCTACCCAGTGGCGCCACTTGTTCCTACCCAGTGGCGCCGCTTGTTCCTACACAGCTGTGCCACTCGTTCCTACCCAGTGGCGCCACTTGTTCCTACCCAGTGGTGACACTTGTTCCTACACAGCTGTGCCACTCGTTCCTACCCAGTGGTGCCATTCGTTCCTACCTAGTGGTGCCACTCGTTCCTCCCCAGTGGTGCCACTACGTCATTCGTATCCTTTTTTCCGTGCCGGTCCTTCATTCCCATCCGGGAACACTCGCGTGTGATGAACGTCGGGAAAACCACTGTGACAACAATTTATGCTCAACATATTTCTGGCCAGTGAGGGTCGCCAGAGTGGTGAGTTTCTTTCGTCCTCCGGCATGACTTTCATGATTTGTGAGTGACCGCACACGCCAAACACACAC
The DNA here is from genome assembly GCA_009830355.1 of Cherax destructor. NCBI lineage: Eukaryota > Metazoa > Arthropoda > Malacostraca > Decapoda > Parastacidae > Cherax > Cherax destructor. The sequence continues at coordinate 23,959 of WNWK01019607.1, forward strand.
ACAAACACACAAACACACACACGAACACACACACACGAACACACACAAACACATGCACACTCACATGCACGCACCTATACGCAGTGGATTTTTGTGCTTATAGGTACCCTATATTGAGCTCTCAGCTCTACAAGTTACCTCATCCACATAATAAAAATACATAATAATAATAATAGAATAAAATGTCGGCGTCTTTTTCTATATTTACGTGATGCCTTTAATTATTTATTAAGAAATATTATGCATAGATATAGATATATTTTCAATATATATATATTCTTCTTCTTTCAACACGTCGGCCGTTTCCCACCGAAGCAGGGTGGCCCAAAAAAAAAAAAAAAAAAAGTTTCTCCTTTTACATTTAGTAATATATACAGGAGAAGGGGTTACTAGCCCCTTGCACCCGGCATTTTAGTCGCCTCTTACGACATGCATGGCTTACGGAGGAAGAATTCTGTTCCACTTCCCCATGGAGAATATATATATATATATATATATATATATATATATATATTGAGAGTCCTGGGGACCCTCAAGTTCTCCGTGAAGCTGTTTGAAAATTTTCCCCCTACCACCCCCTATATTTTCTATAAACTTTATTTAAAGACAAAATACATTGACAAGAATACAATAGGGAGTAAAACAACATAGATAACAACTCAGAGCTACATCTCAAATACTTCGTCCAGCTCCCCGGCAGTGGGCCGCGTGCCCAGAATGCTGCAGGCATTTCCCCTCTGGATCGCAACACTGAGTCTCTGAAAGAGGAAGCTGGCCGCCCTGTGGTCCTTGGCTTCTATGATGAGTTTTTCACCCAGGTCTTTGAGGAACTTTAGAGCACACTTGCCCCATACTCCAAGGGTCTCCGACCCTATTGGGATGAAGTTATAGCAAGGGGGAAGGCCTTCATATTTGCGAGTCTTCTGGGTCTCCCTGTGGCTGGCAGCTCCACCCCCTTCAGCTACGGAGTATAGCAAGTAGGTGTCTGCCTTTGTGGCAGCACAGGTGTAATCCCAAGCAATCTGCTTACCATCCTTCCAGGGTAGCATAGTGGCTCCATCAGGAGCTTAAATAGCAACGCTCTACTTGCCGAATAAGACAAGCGAAAATTTGTATATGCAATAATTTCGTAAAAATCATTCTGAACCTAACGAAAAAAAAATATCATTGTGTTTGTTTATTATTAAATTATTGTAAACTTATCTAAAATATATTTAGTTGGATTAGGCTAAATTAAATTGCGCTTGTTATAATAAGGTTACAAAATTATTAATTTTTATATTAACTTAAATGAAAAAAAAAATCTTTAAACGTTTCAGAGAAAATTTTAGAAAGGACTTAATTTTAAATGAGTTTTTACCTATTCGACACGATATATATATATATATATATATATATATATATATATATATATATATATATATATATATATATATATATATATATATATATATATATATATATATATATATATATATATATATATACATACATATATGTATAATTAGGAGCTTATTTATATCCTGTTTACAGTGATATTCGATGGGGATTCATTCCACAAAAGTTATTTTTATTAATATTGAAATTAATGGACATGATATTACGGAACCAAACACTCATTTCCATAACGAGATTCATTATACAATCATTACAAAATTTATTTTGTTCAGTACGTGCTAGGCAAAGTGCAGTAATTGCTTTACATACGATCGCTTTTCTACACATTTATTGCAGTTATTGCAATTATTGTTCAGTACATGAGCTCACCGTAATAACTGATCTATATACGAACACAATACAATACCTGAATATAATAAGCTTTATAAATGCCTCAATGTGTTTTGTTTTGGAAAAAAAAGTGAATGTGTTCTAGAGAGAGTGGACGCTGTGTTTTTCATGTAACGTTCTACATTGAACGTTCTTCATGTGATGTTCTTCATACATTGGACATGATAACATACGTTCTTCAAGCAGTGTTCTGCATACACTGGGCATCACACGTTCTTCAAGTAATGCTCTGCAGGAGAAAAATTACAGCGAGAATTTTACACGCAGAGAACATTTATACATCCATCGTTTGTGACACACACATCAACGGGGGTGACGCAGCCTCCGGGGGAATGGGAGGTGATCAGATTTGATCCGAGGAAGGGAAGCCACTCGTGGCGGAACGTTTCGTCCAATAATATGTGTCCTTTTCCATATGTAAAAGGACACTTATCTACAGTTGCACTTATCTACCTTGGCAAAATCTGTATGCAGATGCAGATTTTGCCACTTAAGTGGCTAGTTTATCGTGCACCCCATATCCATCCTGTGGACGGTAGCGCAAGAGCATATGGATACACAAAAGGCCTAGGAACTAGGCTCCGAAAGGGTTAACAGGCGTATACTTGAATTTATATCTACAGTTCACTTATCTGGTATCTTAATCTCATTAATAAGACATCTTGACCTGTCACATACATTATTATACTGTATATCTCTATATTCCTCAGTATAGAGATAGACAGTAGTTAGTTTAGTTTAATATCTATATTATGCACCCCATACCCATCCTGTGGGTGGTAGTCCAAAAATTAGAGGTACATAATGAGTTCAGGGACTGGGCCGAAAAGTTTTGATAGCTGAACAAGTTACGAAGGTAATGAAGTATTTACATGTTTATATCTGATCACAACTGTAATGAGTTATTAATGCAAATATTAATTAGGTCACACACACACACCCACACACAAGTGGTAATGCTTTATTTACAGGGAGCAAAGTCTGGGTATTTTTCCAGAATGGTTTGTAATATACCACTGGATAAACTACTCTGACATATCTTGAACATTTCTGAGTGAGTTGTCTCTGAATTCATTAATCTGATCGCATTCCAGTATATAATGACGCAAGATGTGACAATAGTCCATCTGGCAAAGTTTACATTTCGTTTGGTCTACATCTGGTGGTGGTGATTTAGCCTCCCAAAGATACTTGTAATCCAGCCGGAGGCGGGCGGTAGTGACATCCAAGAGCCTGCTTATTTTGTTGGATGCACCATAGACATGTGGCTCCTCCTGCATGATATAATGTTGACAGATGCACTGACTGGTGTCAGTCTCAATCGGTCTGACTGACAAGCCAAGATTGTAATCTACTCCCTCTTCGAAGGCATATAGCTTAGCCAATTCATCATTTCTATTATGCATCTGAAGATCAATGTGACATGGAATCCACAGAAGGTGCAGTCTGACTCCACTGTCCACAATCCTACCATACCTGTATCTGTCACAATTTATACTTAAAGAGTTAAGAGTATTTATGGATGATAGTCAGTTACAATTAAAGTGTCAACCTTAGATGGATAGTATAATCTATGTGATATGTCAAGATATCTTAATAATGAAAAAAATATATCAAATATGTTAATAAGATTTCCTAAATTTGCTGTGGAAGAGAGAACACGTGTGTTTAGTTTATTGCAGCTGTTAAAGGAAGCAATTTTAATAATCTTTATTTCTAGTTACATGATGCAATGTATACAAACCATAGCTGACATCAGTGACATACTAGTATATAGAAAACCCCTGGTTATGCAGAGAATTTCGGGCACATTAGGCTAATTTTGTCCCCAGCATGCGACCTATACCAGTCGACTAACACCCAGGTACCTATTTACTGTTAAGTGAACAGGGACAGGAGTTGTCTTAAGGAAACACGGCCAGATGTTTCCACTCGTACCAGGGATCGAACCACGGACCTCAATATGTGTGCTGAGTGCGCTGCCAACCCAGCTACGGGACACTTCACCGCGATTGGCCCTAAACTGTACACAAGTATTTTTTTTTTCACGGCTCTTTCTTCATATATACACTATCGTCTGTGCTCATTGTGGTCTTCACGTTTCTTCACTCGTGGCGAAACGATTCCTTTAATAAATGTCTTGAGATATACACAAGTTTGTCGGTATCCCCATACCATTTACAAGCCTGCAGACAACTGTGTATACACTGAGAGTTGTATATCTCTCATTATATATACAATGATAATTTACTTCAATATCATTATAAGGGGTTCTTTATTCGGTGAACATTTGAAATGCAGCATTAGCGACATGCGTACTGCGTAAAGATTTTTGATAAATTTAACCATCTTAATCCTGTAGGAGGTGTGGTGATAGTAGGCATCACTCTGACCAGTTGACGTACACACACACACACACACACACACGCGCGCGCGCGCGCACTGGAAGCTGAAAACTCAGATGAGTCACAGGGATGTTAGGAAGTATTTCTTCAGCCATAGAGTTGTCAGGAAGGGAAACAGTCTGGAGAGTGATGTAGTGGAGGCAGGGTCCATACGTAGCTTTAAGAGGGATGACGTAGCTCATGGAGCAGGGAGAGAGTGGACCTAGTAGCGACCAGTGAAGAGGCGGGGCCAAGAGCTATAAATCGATCCGTACAACCACAATTTGGTGACACACAAGGGAGAAGCCCCGGTGATAAACATTCCCGGTATGATTAAAGTTCAGGATGATAAGCGCTGGATGCTGGTGTTTAAAAGGATGTCCTTTACTGGTGATGCAAACCCACTCTTATCTCCCTTTCCCCTATTCCCCACCCCATCTGCACCCCCTCCTACCCATTCCCTCATCCTCTACCCTCCTCTCCCTCCTAATCCTATCTCCCGTTCCCCCTCCCCCCAATTTGGTTTTCCCAGTGTGGTGAAGTGTAACTATGTGTCGTAACACAAGTTTGTTTCAACCGAAGTAAAGAATGGAGCTTAGAGTTAGGTTTTTGAAGGTTTATGTGATTGTACGGATTAGGATGAAGATCGAATCTGTAATAGGAATTGTATTATATCTCCACTGCGCAGCAAGAACAACTCAATATTTATTTCATGATGTTTGATGCATGACTTAAAGTACTTTAAAAAGTATGAAAACGGTCCACCAGCATGACCTTCCTTCCCTGGTCCGCCAGTGTGGTCTTAACCACCTGACCATCGTTATATTTCACAGATACGTCTTTCCACCTTTTCCCTCTCCTGGCCAGCCAGTGTGGTCTTTGGGACCAGGACCAGATACTGTTTCATTCTACATCTACCGCTCACCATATGGAAGATTACAGGCCTTGATAAAGCCACCTCATCTCCGTGAACGTCACGGGGCGGATGTGAGGCTTAGGTATAGATATACTCGGGGTAAATACCTGGCTACCAAGACCAGACACACTGTATGTTTTACTGTGCGATGTTTAGCTTTTAACCGTGTCGACCTGAGAAACTAACCGTTCTCCGTCTTAGTAACGGTGTTGACCGTGAACCTAACAGTCTTTAGGTCCAGCTGATGCAACTAACAGGAAAACTAACGGACTCGGTCAAACGGTAAAAGAATTTTGCCTGTGATGACCGGTAAGCGACGAAACGTCGGTCAAGCTAACGGTGTTGAACGGGAAACTAACAGATCCCGGTCATCTACCTGGAGGGCATTCCGGGGATCGACTTCCCCGCGGCCCGGTCTATGACCAGGCCTAACGGTATTGACCTGGGAAACAAAGGGACCTCGGTCAAGTGACCAAAAGCTTCACACTTAGCAATGTGCTTAGATCTAAGAGCAAGGAGAAGCTACCTTCACGGGCATCTAGGCATCCCTCTGGAAGATGGTGTCTAGCATAGTTGGCGATATTTACTGACTATGCATATTATTATTATTATTATTATTATTATTATTATTATTATTATTTTTATTATTATTATTATTATTATTATTATTATTATTATTATTGTTATTATTATTATTTATTATTATTATTATTATTATTATTATTATTATTATTATTATTATTATTATTATTATTATTATTATTATTATTATTATTATTATTATTATTATTATCTTCATTGATAAAACGCGAAATACGTAAGGGTCATACATCGCTTGGGGAATAAGAGACAATGAGGCTTGATCCACTTCCTTGGATCAAGACCCCTTCACGAATATTAAGAGAGAAAGAAAGAGAGAGAATAAGAAACTGATATATAATACAACGAGCCCTAAATATTTTATTTTTTTCCGTATTAGGATATGAGAGGTTGTTTGCGAAAAATCATAAAGGTATAATCAATGCCCCTTTAAAAGGCCTGCTTTACTAACATCGTACGTTGACGGACACTTTCCACACTTCCGCTCGAAATGGCCTAGACGTGTAGGTAAACATTACGAGTGTTTGTGTGTGTGTGTGTGTGTGTGTGCACATCCATAGCGCTCGTGTAAGTGGAAACTCACACACGTAAACTAGGGAAGGTACACATGCTCTCAAATATATACGGACTAAAAAAAAAATTGCTCATCCGTGCATTTAAAACTCTCTCTCTCTCTCTCTCTCTCTCTCTCTCTCTCTCTCTCTCTCTCTCTCTCTCTCTCTCTCTCTCTCTCTCTGAGTATAGTTGCTGTTTACTGCCCGTCTTGTTATGTAAAAGCTCACTTCTCGCTGTCTGCGGAGTGGAGCCTAGTATGGTACCCTGACAATATTGGCCTTGTATATACCTTATACCTTTGAAGAGTTTCGAGAGTATCTACTCTCTGAGCCCGGCCATGGGCCAGGCTCGTCTGGTGCTTGGCTGGTCAACCAGGCTGTTGCTGCTGGAGGCCCGCTGTCCCACATATCCATCACAGCCTGGTTGATCTGGCACCTGGTGAAGATATTTGTCCAGTTTCCTTTTGAAGGCTTCTACACTGGTTCCAGCCGTGTTTCGGATATCTTCTGGTAAGATGTTGAATAGTCTGGGACCCCGGATGTTAATACAGTGCTCCCGTATTGTCCCCACCGCACCCCTGCTCCTCACTGGGTTTATTTTACACTTTCTCCCATATCTCTCACTCCAGTATGTTGTTATGGCAGTGTGCAGATTTGGGACCATGCCCTCAAGTACTTTCCAGGTATATATTATCATGTATCTCTCTCTCTCCTCCGCTCCAATGAGTACATGTTCAAGACTTGAAGGCGTTCCCAATAATTTAGATGTTTCAATGGCTCAATGTGAGCCGTAAACGATCTCTGGATTTGTTCCAGCTCTGCTATTTCTCCTGCCCTGAACGGGGCCGTCAGCACTGAGCAGTATTCTAAGTGAGGGAGCACTAGCGATTTGAATAGTGTCACCATCGGCATTATTTCCCTTGTTTTGAAAGTTCTCAATACCCACCCCGTCATCTTCCTTGCTGTTGTGGTCTTTGTCTTGTTATGGTCTTTAAACGACAGATCAGCAGACATAATTATTCCCAAGTACTTTACGTGTTCCTTTCGTTCTATGTGGTGACCCTCTTGCGTTTTGTATATAGTGTTCCTTTTGAGTTCTTCATTTTTTCCATACCTAAGCAGCTGAAACTTATCACCATTGAACGTCATGTTGTTCTCCACTGCCCATTGGAAGACCCTGCTTATGTCCTCCTGTAATTTTTCAGTGTCCTCTACCGTAGTGACTTTCATGCTTATTTTAGTGTCATCTGCAAATGATGATACAAAAGTGTGCTGGGTGTTTTTATCTATGTCTGCTATGAGGATGAGAAACAGCAGAGGTGCCAGGACAGTGCCTTGGGGCACTGAGCTTTTGACCTCGCTGATGCTGGATCTTGCCCTGTTCACTACTACATATAACAAGTAAGGCCGCCCACATCCCCCCGGTGTTGAAGGCTCTGTTGAAATGACAGATCCGTCCAGGCTGTGTCCAGGCGAGAGATGAGTCGTCTTGCTCTGTTCTCTATTTTGCCAAGAAATCGCAGATGAGACGGAGGACAAGCAATCCAAGAAAGTGGAGAAAACTTAAGCGTAAGCGCACTTTGGCCACAAACAATCTTGAAACCTCTACTGTCGAGTCAAATTTCACCCCAAGGATATCAATCTCATCCCCGGATTCTAACACTCTCCCATTCATTTTTACCACTGCTTCAGCATTACCATCATGGTGCCTAGAGAGACCATCATCATACGTGTTTTCTCAAGAGAAAATGTGACTTGTCATCGTTTTCCCCAAGCTGAAACAGCTGTAAGCTGGTAATTTATGTAACTTTGGGAGAGCAGCTGGCATTTCCTCTCTTGGATAAGTAAATGTCAGAGTACAGTCGTCTGCATATGCATGGGATTCTGGGATGAGTTGAAGGTCATTGAAGTAGACATTCCATAACACTGGCCCAAGCTCATTTCCTTGTGGAGCACTGGCACCAGTAGTGTGTTTTGTTGACTCAGTTCCGTTGAGAACTGAGCTTAAAGATATATCTTAAAGATAAACACTAAGGAGGCATAGTGCAGAGTCAGCAACTCCTAGTGCTTGCAGTTTTGCCAAGAGTCCCTGATGCCATACTCGGTCGAAAGCACCAGCAATGTCAAGAGCTACTTCACAAGTGACCTTGGATTCATAAAATGACCGGTTCCACATACAGGAGAGGTCAAACAGCAGATCAGCAGCAGAAAAACATTTTCTGAGGCCATATTTACGGCGGTCACAAAGAAGTGAGTGGTAGTCGAAAAACTCTTGTCGTTCGTCGTGAGATTATTGTCTCAAAAATCATGCCAGTGATTGACAGGAGTAAACACTGGTCTGTAGTTACTGATTTCCGCTCTGCTCTTATTTTTTTGTGAACAGGAACGACATCTGTCTCTTTCCACAGAGACTCTTTTACTCTCCCCCTCTCTCCCTATCTATAAATAAAATACACATTTGTACAAATAAAACACACAAAAATGTTCAATAATTAAAGTGCTAGGCCTTCGCATGCAAATAGTGCACATAAATGCAATTTATTTTCCAAATACTAGTAAACTGAACACACATTGCAGCAGCAGCCACCATGGCTCCACCATTATACTCCTACCATGAGAATAAACTCATACGATATCACAGCTATCTATCTATTTAAATCTATTTCTCTCTCTCTCTCTCTCTCTCTCTCTCTCTCTCTCTCTCTCTCTCTCTCTCTCTCTCTCTCTCTCTCTCATATATATATATATATATATATATATATATATATCCTCCTGATATTTCTCGGTTGTCTAAATTTTATTTTGTCAAAATTTTATGCATATTTTAGATAAATACTTTTGGATCATCCACGAGTTTATTCACAGAGTTATTTGTTCCTTTTGGCAGATAATTTTTGTAAATTCATACCAATATCGTGGAATTGTCTTATCCTTAAGATGACATTTAAGCGAGGATATTTACACACACAAAAAAAAAAAAATTCCCTCGAGGCCATTTCCCCGCGAGAAAAAATTTCTTTTGAAAATATTCTCTCTACTCTTCTCATTTTTCTTTCAAATAAAAGTTTTCAGGTACAGTAAAGTTTGCCATTTATTCATGCAATATTTTGTAGTTTTTTTCCATTAGTGTTTCGTGAAAATATTGATGAAAAGTTTTTTTTTTATGTGTTCAATGCAGTATATGCACGCCTGTCTTTTCTATATAATTGGTGCGATTTTGTTAATGTATTTGATGTATAGGATTTTTATGACATGAAGCTGAACTTTTGGAAAAAAAAATATTTTATTGTTCTTTAGCATGATTTTTGTTGTTCTGGTGTCACTAGTGTTGCTGTGTTATTCTGGTGTCACTGGTGTTGCTGTGTGTTATTCTGGTGTCACTGGTGTTGCTGTGTGTTGTTCTGGTGTCACTGGTGTTGCTATGTGTTGTTCTGGTGTCACTGGTGTTGCCATGTGTTGTCCTGGTGTCACTGGTGTTTCTCTGTGTTGTTCTGGTGCCATCGGTGTTGCTATGTGTTGTTCTGGTGTCACTGGTGTTGCTGTGTGTTGTTCTGGTGTCACTGGTGTTGCCATGTGTTGTTCTGGAGTCACTGGTGTTGCTATGTGTTGTTCTGGTGTCACTGGTGTTGCCATGTATTGTTATGGTGTCACTGGTGTTGCTATGTGTTGTTCTGGTGTCACTGGTGTTACCATGTGTTGTTCTGGTGTCACTGGTGTTGCCATGTGTTGTTCTGGTGTTCTCTGTGTTGTTCTGAGTGTCACTGGTGTTGCTATGTGTTTTCTGGTGTCACTGGTGTTCATGTGTTGTTCTGGTGTCACTGGTGTTGCCATGTGTTGGTGTCACTGGTGTTGCTGTGCGTTGTTCTAGTGTCACTGGTGTTGCTATGTGTTGTTCTGGTGTCACTAGTGTTGTTATGTGTTGTTCTGGTGTCACTGGTGTTGCTATATGTTGTTCTGGTGTCACTGGTGTTGCCATGTGTTGTCCTGGTGTCACTGGTGTTTCTCTGTGTTGTTCTGGTGCCATCGGTGTTGCTATGTGTTGTTCTGGTGTCACTGGTGTTGCTGTGTGTTGTTCTGGTGTCACTGGTGTTGCCATGTGTTGTTCTGGTGTCACTGGTGTTGCCATGTATTGTTATGGTGTCACTGGTGTTGCTATGTGTTGTTCTGGTGTCACTGGTGTTACCATGTGTTGTTCTGGTGTCACTGGTGTTGCCATGTGTTGTTCTGGTGTTTCTCTGTGTTGTTCTGGTGTCATCGGTGTTGCTATGTGTTTTTCTGGTGTCACTGGTGTTGCTGTGTGTTGTTCTGGTGTCACTGGTGTTGCCATGTGTTGTTCTGGTGTCCTGTGTTGCTGTGCTTGTTCTAGTGTCCTGGTGTTGTTATGTGTTGTTCTGGTGTCACTGTGTTGTTTGTGCTTGTTCTAGTGTCACTGGTGTTGCTATGTGTTGTTCTGGTGTCACTGGTGTTGCCATGTGTTGTTCTGGTGTCACTGGTGTTGCTATGTGTTGTTCTGGTGTCACTGGTGTTGCTGTGTGTTGTTCTGGTGTCACTGGTGTTGCTATGTGTTGTTCTGGTGTCACTGGTATTGCTGTGTGTTGTTCTGGTGTCACTGGTGTTGCTATATGTTGTTCTGGTGTCACTGGTATTGCTGTGCGTTGTTCTGGTGTCACTGGTGTTGCTGTGCGTTGTTCTGGTGTCACTGGTGTTGCTATGTGTTGTTCTGGTGTCACTAGTGTTGCTATGTGTTGTTCTGGTGTCACTGGGGTTGCTATATGTTGTTCTGGTGTCACTGGTGTTGCCATGTGTTGTTCTGGTGTCACTGGTGCTGCTATGTGTTGTTCTGGTGTCACTGGTGTTGCTGTGTGTTGTTCTGGTGTCACTGGTGTTGCTATGTGTTGTTCTGGTGTCACTGGTGTTGCTATGTGTTGTTCTGGTGTCACTGGTATTGCTGTGTGTTGTTCTGGTGTCACTGGTGTTGCTATATGTTGTTCTGGTGTCACTGGTATTGCTGTGCGTTGTTCTGGTGTCACTGGTGTTGCTATGTGTTGTTCTGGTGTCACTGGTGTTGCTATGTGTTGTTCTGGTGTCACTGGTGTTGCTATGTGTTGTTCTGGTGTCACTGGTGTCGCCATGTGTTGTTCTGGTGTTGCTGTGTGTTCTGGTGTCACTGGTGTTGCTATGTGTTGTTCTGGTGTCACTGGTGTCGCCATGTGTTGTTCTGGTGTTGCTGTGTGTTCTGGTGTCACTGGTGTCGCCATGTGTTGTTCTGGTGTCACTGGTGTCGCCATGTGTTGTTCTGGTGTCACTGGTGTTGCTGTGTCTTGTTCTGGTGTCATCACCTTAAGCGTATTCAATTAGCTCCCATGAAATAAAAAAAACGTATAATAGTTTTTTCTCTCATTTGTCTCTAGGACTTTTATATCACACTGCATATAAAAAAAACGGCCGACGGGAATTTGAGCCATTTATCCAGCAATAAATGGCCGACCATGCGATGGCATTTTCTGAATAAAAAAGTTGCTGGTACTGCCTGTCTCTCATGTTTATTCATCTGCCATCTCTCTTTTTATTTTTTTGCAGACTCTTCCGTTTTGGAACTGTTTCTGTGAAATTTGGGAACTTTTTTTTTTCTCTGTTTCTTATTAATCCACTCAAATTAGAAACTCAAATAGACCATTTACTATTAATTTCGTGAAAATACGCATGGCAAAAATGGGAAGCATTTACTGATATGGGTAACTAGTTAAGTGATATAGAATAAAGTGTGTGTGTGTGTGTGTGTGTGTGTACTCACCTATTTGTGGTTGCAGGGGTCGAGACTCAGCTCCTGGGTGTGTGTACTCACCTAATTGTACTCACCTAATTGTGGTTGCAGGGGTCGAGACTCAGCTCCTGGCCCCGCCTCAGCACTGTCCGCTACTGGGTCTCTGCTCTCCCTGCTCCGTGAGCTTTATCATACCTTGTCTTAAAACTATGTATGGTTCCCGCCTCCACTATATCGTTCGCTAAACTATTCCACTTCCTAACTACTCTATGGCTGAAGAATTGCTTCCTAACATCCCTCTGACTCATCTGAGTCTTCAGCTTCCAGTTGTGTCCCCTTGTTTCTGTGTTTCCTCTCTGGAACATCCTGTCACTATCTACCTTGTCGATTCCCGCAGTATTTTGTATGTCGTTATCATGTCTCCTCTAACCCTTCTGTCCTCCAGTGTTGTTAGTCCTATTTCCTCAACCTTTCTTCATAAGGCAGTCCCCTGAGTTGTGGAACTAGCCTTGTCGCAAACCTTTGCACTTTCTCTAATTTCTTGACGTGCTTGACCAGGTGTGGGTTCCAGACTGGTGCTGCATACTCTAGTATGGGCCTGACGTATACGGTATACAGTGTCTTGAACGATTCCTTGTTAAGGTAACGGAACGCTAATCTTAGGTTTGCCAGTCGCCCATATGCTGCCGCGGTTATCTGGTTGATGTGTGCTTCCGGAGACGTGCTTGGTGTTATACTCACCCCAAGGTCTTTCTCCTTTGATGAGGTTTGTAGCCTTTGTCCACCTAGCCTGTACTCTGTCAGCGGTCTTCTTTGCCCTTCTCCGATCTTCATGACTTTGCATTTGGTGGGGTTAAATTCGAGAAGCCAGTTGCTAGACCCCTGCGGTACACCGCTCGTCACCGGCGCCCACTGTGATACCTCATCACGCACCATGACCCGTTGTTGCCTCCCTGTGAGGTATTCCCTGATCCATTCCAGTGCCCTTCCTGTTATACACGCTTGGTCTTCCATCTTCTTTACTAATCTCATGTGAGGAACTGTGTCAATGGCCCTTTCCCGGGTCCAAGAAAATGCAGTCAACCCACCCTTTCTCTCTTGGGGCCCTTTCCTCTGTTACTTTATCATAGAACTCCAGGAGGTTTGTTACACAGGATTTGGGCCCCTTTCCCGAAACCGTGCTGTCTGGCGTTGATTAACCTGTTCTGTTCCCGATGCTCCACCATTCTTTTTCTGATGATTTTCCAAGATTTTTCACACTATACACGGGGACAACCCGGGCTGTAGTTTAGTGCCCTTTTTTTGTCTCCTTTTTTTAAAAATGGGGGCTAGTTGGCCTTTTTTTCCCTATCTCAGGTAGCTGCCCAGTTTCAAGGGATGTGGGTTTAAAATTTTGGTAAGTGGACACTAGAACCTTTAGCTCCTTCCCGAAGGACCCATGGTGAGATATTGGGCCGGGCCCATTG
>WNWK01019608.1:0-37429 GCA_009830355.1 Cherax destructor
AAATGTTTCTGCCCCACCGGGAATTGAACCCGGCCCCTCCGTGCGTGAAGCGAGAGCTTTACCCACTAGGTGTGTGTGTGTGTGTGTGTATGTGTGTGTGTGTGTGTATGTGTGTGTGTGTGTGTACTAACCTATTTATTGCAGGGATTGAGTCACAGCTCCTGGCTCGCCTCTTCGCTGGTCGCCATTGTATTTCCACTCTCTCCCTGCTCCATGAGGTTTATCGTATCTCTTCTTAAAGCTATATATGCATCCTCCCTATACAACATTACTCCTGACAACTCTGTGGCTAAAGAAAAATTACCTAACATCACTGTGACTCATTTGAGTCTTCAACTTCAAGTTATCACCCCTTGTTGCTGTGTCCCATCTCTAAAACATTCTGTCCCTCAGTATATTGTATGTCGTTATCATGTTCCCCCTATCTCTCCTGTACTCCAGTGTCGTCAGGTCGATTTTCCTTAACCTAACCCCATAGGACATACCCCATAGCCCCGGAACTAGTCTTGTTGCAAACCTTTGCATTTTCTCTAATCTCCTGTCGTGCTTGATCAGGTGTGAGCTTCGTATTGGTGCTGCATACGCCAATACAAACCTGACGTACACGGTGTATAGAGTCTTGAACGATTCCTTGATAAGGTGTCGAAACGCTAGTTTTAGCTTTGCCAGGCATCCATAGAGTGCAGCAGTTATTGGTTGGTGTGCGCCTCAGATGTGCTCGGTATGATACTCACTCTAAGATCCTTTTAAATGATGAAGATTTGCAGTCTTTGGCCAGCCTAGCCTGTGTTGTCTCTGCGATCTTCTTTGACCTTCCCCAACCTTCATGACTTTGCACTTGGTGGGGTTCAATTCCATGAACCAGTCGTTGGACCAGGCTTGCAGCCTATCCAGATACCTTCCACCTGATCATCATCCACTTGAATTCTATGCATTAACTTCAGGTCGTCTGAAACCAGGGACATCTTTCAATCCATCCCTTCTGTCATTCACACAGACCATAAACAGCACCGGCCTTAGGACTGATCCCAGTGAAACCCCGCTCGTCACAGGCGCCCACTGTGACACCTCATCTCGTACCATCACTCGTTGTTTCCTTCTTGTCAGGTATTCTCTGGTTGATTGAGGTGCCTTTCCTGGTATTCCTTCTCCTCTAGCTTTTGCACTAATTTCCTGTGCGGAACTGTGTCTTACAATCCAATAAAATGCAGTCTTGTCCGATAAATGGCAAAGTGCAAAGTCATGAAGTTTGGGAAGGACACAGACAGCAGACAGAGTATATAGCTTTGGAAGTCAAAGGCTGCAAAACTCACTCAAGGAAAATGCGCTTGGGTGTGAACATCATACCGAGCACATCTCCTGAGGTGCGCATCAACCAAGTAACTGCTGCAGCATTCGGGCGTCTGACAAAACCTGAGAATAGCGTTTCGACATCTAAGTAAGGAACCATTCACGACACTGTACTATAGGTAGTAGGTTGGTAGACAGCAACCACTCAGGGAGGTACTACCATCCTGCCAGGTGACTGTGAAACAGAAACCTGAAACTGTTTTACATGATGGTAGGATTGCTGGTGTCTTTTTTCTGTCTCATAAACATGCAAGATTTCAGGTACGTCTTGCTACTTCTACTTACACTTAGGTCACACTACGCAAACATGTACACGTTTATTGTATACACACTCATCTGAGTTTTCTTTGATTTTATCTTAATAGTTCTTGTTCTTATTGCTTTTCCCTTTCATATCCATGGGGAAGTGGAATAAGAATCTTTCCTCCGTAAGCCATGCGTGTTGTAAAAGTCAACTAAAATGCCGGGAACACTGGGCTAGTAACCCCTTTTCCTGTATAGCTTACTAAAAAGAAGAAGAGGAAAATCGTCAAAGTGGGATGTTTGAATGTGCGTGGATGTTGTGCGAATGATAAGAAAGAGATGATTGTAGATGTTATGAATGAAAAGAAGCTGGATGTCCTGGCTTTAAGTGAGACAAAGCTGAAGGGGTAGGGAGTTTCAGTGGGGAGAAATAAATGGGATTAGATCAGGGTTTCAAATAGAGTTAGAGCTAAAGAAGGAGTGGCAATAATGTTGAATAATCAGTTATGGCAGGTAAAGAAGGAATATAAATGTATAAATTCAAGGATTATGTGGAGTAAAATAAAGGTTGGATGTGAAAAGTGGGTTATAGTAAATGTTTATGCACCTGGAGAAGAGAGAAGTGTAGAAGAGAGAGAGAGATTTTGGGAAATGTTGAGTGAGTGTGTGGAGTTTTGAACCAAGTGAGAGAGTAATTGTGGTTGGGGATCTTAATGCTAAAGTGGGTAAAAATGTTGTGATGGAGTAGTAGGTAAATTTGGGGTGCCAGGGTAAATGTAAATGGGGAGCCATTAATTGAGCTATGTGTAGAAAGAGGTTTGGTAATAAGTAATACATATTTTATGAAAAAGAGGATAAATAAATATACAAGGTATGATATAGCACGTAAGGAAAGTAGTTTGTTGGATTATGTATTGGTGGATAAAGGTTGATGAGTAGGCTTCAGGATGTACATGTTTATAGAGGGGCAGCGGATATATCAGATCATTATTTGGTTGTAGCTACAGTTAGAGTAAAAGGTAGATGGGACAAAGGAAAATGGCAAAGCAAGTAAGAGAGAGGTAAAAGTGTATAAACTAAGGGAGGAGGAAGTTAGGGTGAGATATAAGCAACTATTGGCAGAAAGGTGGGATAGTGCAAGTATGAGTAGTGGGGGAGGGGGAAGGGGTTGAAGAGAGTTGTGATAGTTTTAAAAATGCAGTATTAGAATGTGGGGCAGAAGTTTGTGGCTATAGGAGGGTGGGTGCAGGAGGAAAGAGGAGTGAGTGGTGGAATGAAGAAGTAAGGTGTGATAAAAGAGAAAAAGGTAGCTTATGAGAGGTTTTTACAAAACAGAAGTGTTAGTAGAAGAGCAGAGTATATGGAGAGTAAAAGAAAGGTGAAGAGAGTGGTGAGAGAGTGCAAAAGAAGAGCGGATGAAAGAATGGGAGAGGATCTGTCAAGAAATTTTGCTGAAAACAAGAAAAAAATTTGGAGTGAGATAAACAAGGTAAGAAAGCCTAGGGAACGAATGGATTTGTCAGTTAAAAACAGAGTAGGGGAGTTAGTAGATGGGGAGCTGGAGGTATTGGGTAGATGGCGGGAATATTTTGAGGAACTTTTAAATGTCGATGAAAAGAGGGAGGCGATAATTTCATGTACTGGACAGGGAGGTACAACATCGTTTAGGAGTGAAGAACAGCAGGATGTGAGTGTTGGGGAGGTGCGTGAGGCATTACGTAGAATGAAAGGGGGTAAAGCAGCAGGAATTGACGGAATCATGACAGAAATGTTAAAAGCAGGGGGGGATATAGAGCTGGAGTGGTTGGTATTTTTGTTTAATAAATGTATGAAAGAGGAAGGTACCTAGGGATTGGCAGCGAGCATGTATAGTTCCTTTATATAAAGGGAAGGGGATAAAAGAGAGTGTAAAAATTATAGGGAATAAGTTTACTGAGTATACCAGGTAAAGTGTATGGCAGGGTTATTATTGAAAGAATTAGAGGTAAGACAGAGAGTAGGATTGCAGATGAGCAAGGAGGCTTTAGAATGGGTAGGGGATGTGTAGATCAAGTGTTTACAGTGAAGCATATATGTGAACAGTATTTAGATAAAGGTAGAGAAGTTTTATTGCATTTATGGATTTAGAAAAGGCATATGATAGAGTGGATAGGGAGCAATGTGGCAAATGTTGCAAGTGTATGGAATAGGTAGTAAGTTACTGAAGGCTGTAAAGAGTTTTTATGAGGATAGTGAGGCTCAGGTTAGGGTGTGTAGGAGAGAGGAATTACTTCCGGTAAAAGTAGGTCTTAGACAGGGTTGTGTAATGTCACCATGGTTGTTTAATATATTTATAGATGGGGTTGTAAAAGAAGTAAATGCTAGGGTGTTGGGGAGAGGGGTGGGATTAAATTATGGAGAATTAAATGCAAAATGGGAGTTGACACAGTTACTTTTTGCTGATGATACTGTGCTTATGGGAGATTCTAAAGAAAAGTTGCAAAGGTTAGTGGACGAGTTTGGGAGAGTGTGTAAAGGTAGAAAGTTAAAAGTGAACATAGATAAGAGTAAGGTGATGAGGGTATCAAACGATTTAAATAAAGAAAAATTGGATATCACATTGGAGAGAGGGATTATGGAAGAAGTAAATGTTTTCAGATATTTGGGAGTTGATGTGTCAGCAGATGGGTTTATGAAGGATGAGCTTAACCATAGAATTGATGAAGGAAAAAAGGTGAGTGGTGCATTGAGGTATCTGTGGAGACAAAAAACGTTATCCATGGAGGCAAAGAAGGGAATGTACGAAAGTATAGTGGTACCAACACTCTTATATGGGTGTGAAGCATGGGTTGCAAATGCTGCAGCGAGGAGGAGGCTGGAGGCAGTGGAGATGTCCTGTCTAAGGGCAATGTGTGGTGTAAATATTATGCAGAAAATTCGGAATGTGGAAATTAGGAGAAGGTGTGGAGTTACTAAAAGTATTTGTCAGAGGGCTGAAGAGGGGTTGTTGAGGTGGTTTGGTCATTTAGAGAGAAAGGATCAAAGTAGAATGACTTGGAGAGCGTATAAATCTGTAGGGAAGGAAGGCGGGGTAGGGGTCGTCCTAGAAAAGGTTGGAGGGAAGGGGTAAAGGAGGTTTTGTGGGCGAGGGCTTGGACTTCCAGCAAGCATGTGTGAGCGTGTTAGATAGGAGTGAATGGAGACGAATGGTTTTGGGACATGACGATCTGTTGGAGTGTGAGCAGGGTAACATTGTGTGAAGGGATTCAGGGAAACCAGTTAATTGATTTAGTTGGACTTGAGTCCTGGAAATGGGAAGTACAATGCCTGCACTTTAAAGGAGGGGTCTGAGATAGTGACAGCTGGGAGGACTTTTCTCAGCTGTAGTATCTGAGCTCCTCTGCAAAGACAGTGATTATGTATGAGTGTGGTGAAAGTGTTGAATGATGATGAAAGTTTTTCTTTTGGGGATTATCTTTCTTTTTGGGTCACCCTGCCTCGGTGGGAGACGGCCGACTTGTTGAAAAAAAAAAAAAAAAAAAAAAATATATATATATATATATATATATATATATATATATATATATATATATATATATATATATATATATATATATATATATATATATATATATATATATATATATATGCTCACATGCAAACCACATTCGTTTCTCTACATCTTACCTGTTGTTATCTTCCAATATAATTGTTATTACACAACAGTGTCAAGGAATTAAGATAACATTTTAATTATTGTCTTCATTACAGGTCGTCTTTTGTAGAGTCAGTATTCACTGTCTGTAATTTAAGTACCTCCTGAAAAATGAGGACACAAACGCTTAAGTGTAAATGAGGATAACTGCTCTTGTGTTCGTAACGAGGATTACTCATCTCCTGACTGAAATGTGGTTAATTCCTCTGATGTTTGAAACTAGGATAACTTCACACGCAAACACTCTCTCAGAAGTCATATGTTATTTTACTGCTGACTATGGAAGAACGAGAGACAGGTTGCTCTGATTCTGGCAGTAATCTCCAGTGTGGATCATGTTGCTATTACCTACATTGTTGGTAATTCAGGACAATTATTAAAGTGCCTCTTTTCACAGTTAGCCGGTATCACTAAACTGTTTACTGTTATACAATGTTGATGTTCCATAAAGAGGCAGATTTAGTCTTCCCAGAGACACGATACTGGTTGGCTCGCTGTCCCTCAGCTGCATCAAACACTTTACACTTTCACAACTGCATTTGTCTTCGTGGAGTTAGTTTCTGCATACTAAGTTACAGGTGGATTTAGTATCTGCCAAGCTTAATACACACACAGATGTTGCTTGGTTTTGTGGACATTGTCTTTAGTTGAAATGTTGGTATCTATACACTGTGTTTTGTGTACTTAGTCTTTCATAATAGATGGTATGTACATACTTATTATCTAAGTAGATTTTAGTGTCATGTACTAGTGATTTACGAGTCTTAAGAGGGAAATCTTTTAACAACCTACCTTAATTAGATAGTTATCACTGGAGGTTAATTACATTTAGCAGGTATTATTACAGTTATATTCTATATTGTGTCAGTCGTTTTTCATGCAGTCTATAGATATTTATGTAAAATAGTTTTTTTCATCATAGAAAATCGCATATTGCTCCTCCTGTTTTACCGAATACCTGGACTGGCGAATAGGAGGGAGATTTTCAGGTTATAACTACGAGGTGTTTGCCTACAACAAGAGTTGCTTCAGAAGCAGCAACAAGCATGTCTCTCTCATGCTCTCGCATTCTTACACTTAATAGGAGTATATTTTTGTTTAGAAAACTAAGTAAACACTTGCTATTTATCCCATTTCTATTTTTTTCTTTGGTATAAACTTCTCCGCCTCCTGGCACTTTCTACATAGCAATTCCATCAACTATTACTGAAAGTTTCTTCCTGACTCTCACTGTGTCTCATTCTGAAACATGCAGAGCCTTGTGTAGTAGAGAGGAAAGGTGCAAAATGACGACACGATGGAATAATGAGACTCAAATGCATTATAATAGAGTACTGTATTGACAGCTTTCTAATTCACAGTGTCGGGAAGACATCAGCGAGTCATGGTACGTGACTAGGTGTGAGAGTGGGCGCCTGAGACAAGAAGGGGTTCCACAGGGGTCAGTCCTAGGACCGGTGCTGTTTCTGGTATAGGTAAACGACATGACGGGAGGAATAGACTCAAAAGTGTCCCTGTTTGCAGATGATGTGAAGTTGATGAGAAGAATTCAATCAGATGAGGACCAGACCGAACTACAGAGGGATCTGGACAGGCTGCAGACCTGGTCCAGAAACTGGCTCCTAGAGTTCAACCCCACCAAGTGCAAAGTCATGAAGAGTGGGGAAGGGCAAAGATGACCGCAGACGGAGTACAGTCTAGGGGACCACATACTACAAACTTCACTCAAGGAAAAGAATCTTGGGGTCAGTATAACACCAGGCACATCTCCTGAGGCGCACATCAACCAAATAACTGCTGCAGCATACGGACGCATAATAAACCTTAGAACAGCATTCCGACATCTCAATAAGGAATCGTTCAGGACCCTGTGCACCGTGTACGTTAGGCCTATATTAGAGTATGCAGAACCAGTTTGGAACCCACACCTAGCCAAGCACGTAAGGAAACTCGAGAAAGTGCAAAGGGTTGCAACAAGACTAGTCCCGGAGCTAAGGGGCATATTCTACGAAGAGAGGTTAAGGGAAATCGACCTGACGACACTTGAAGACAGGAGAGATAGGGAGGATATGATAACAACATATAAAATATTGAGAGGAATCGACAAGGTGGACAGAAACAGGATGTTCCAGAGATGGGACACAGCAACAAGGGGACACAGTTGGAAGTTGAAGACTCAGATGAATCACAGGGATGTTAGGAAGTATTGCTTCAGTCACAGAGTAGTCAGGAAGTGGAATAGTCTGATAAGTGATGTAGAGGTGGCAGGATCCATACAAAGCTTTAAGAAGAGGTATGCTAAAGCTCATGGGGCAGGAAGAGTGACGTAGTAGCTGCCGGTGAAGAGGCAGGACCAGGAGCTGTGACTCGTCCCCTGCAACCACAACTAGGTGAGTACGCACATGCTACACACACATTACATCTCTCCTTGGGTCCTAAGATGCAGCAAAGGCACTTTGTGTGCCGATGATAACGATCTTTAATAAATCTTTCGGAGCAGGACAACTGAGGTGTGGAAAACAGCAAACGTAGTCCCAGTTTTCAAGGAAGAAAGGAAGGGACTTCACAGGAAGCGACCGGAAGTATGTGAAGAACTCAGCACAAGATTTTGGGAGGTATTCACAGTTCAGACAAAAAAGCTTCCAAAAAAACACGGCGGTAGGATGCACCAGCAAGTCTGGACACACCGGACACAGCCTAGGAGGAGGTGAAGAAGCTGATAGGCGAACTAGAAACCTCGAAGGCGTTGGGCGCATATATCTCCATGCGTCTTGAGAGAGGGAGCACTGGTAAAGTAATTGCCACTAACAACAATCTTCAACAAATCTATCGAAACAGAGCACCTGCCTGAAGTGTGGAAGACAGCATATGTAGTCCCGGTTTCTGAGGAACGTGACAGACAGGCAGCATTAAAATATAGACCAGTGTCACAGACACTGGATAAGCGTGATGTATCACGTAGAAAGGAGTGGGCTTATTCATGACAACTAGCACATATTGAAGGATAGAAAATCCTGTGACACAAACATACTGGATTTCAACGACGTGGTAACAGAGGTAAGACAGGAGAGAGAGAGGGATGGGTAGACTGCATTTTCTTGGACTGTAAGTAGGCTTTCGCCACAGTACCGCACAAGTGACTGACACAAAAGCCAGAGGAGGAAAAACAATTCAGGGAATACCCGACAGTTAGGAACAAGGAATGATGGTACGTGATGAGGCGTCAGAGTGGGTCCATGTGTCGAGTGTGGTTTCTCATGGTTTAGAGCTGATCTGAATAGGCATTCGATTTTTATTACTGCAAATAATTTGCTTAATAAAGCTTGTAAAAAATGATAATTTTAACACATGTCCAACACTTGGGTGTCTTTATAGGGGAAATGTTTCCCCACATGAAAAACAGAGGCCCCACGAGTACACTGAGAGACAACACAATGGGTGTCAGGGGCCCAAGACTGTTCAACTGCCTCCCAGCATACATAAGGGGGATTACCAATAGACCCCTGGCTGTCTTCAAGAAGGCTCTGGACAGACACCTAAAGTCATTACGTGACTAGCCGGGCTGTGGTTCGTACGTCAGTTTGTGTGCGGCCAGCAGTAACAGCCTGGTTGATCAGACCCTGATCCACCACGAGGCCTGGTCTCAGTCCGAGCCGCGGGGGCGTTGACCCCCGAAACCCTCTCCAGGCAAACTCCAGGTATACACAGAGGCTTTATCAGTCCTGTACATAAAAGTGTTGCAAATGTGTCTGATTTATCAACTTGTCTGTTTTCTGAATCATTTATCTACAAAGTAAAAATTACACAATACAAAAATGAGAGCACATAAAGCTCATAAAGCACATAAAGCTCAAAAAAACACATAAAGCTCATAAAGCACATAAAGCTCATAAAGCCTAACAATGATAAAAGTTCCAAGTCAGTCAGAAAAAGGATTATCTAGAAATTGATCTGATTCCAGCGATTCCAAGATTTTGGTTTTGTATTGTAGTAAAATTTTAAATTTCCAAATTAAGCTTATGGGTTATTAAACTTATGGAT
Organism: Cherax destructor; assembly: GCA_009830355.1. NCBI lineage: Eukaryota > Metazoa > Arthropoda > Malacostraca > Decapoda > Parastacidae > Cherax > Cherax destructor. Next base: position 9,329 of record WNWK01019608.1, read on the forward strand.
TATTAAGCTTATCGGTTATTAAGCTTATGGGTTATTAAGCTTATAGGATATTTAGCTTATGGGGTATTAAGCTTATGGGTTAATAAGCTTATGGGTTGTTAAGCTAATGGGTTATTAAGCTTATGGGTTGTTAAGCTAATAAGTTATTAAGCTTATGGGTTGTTAAGCTAATGGGTTATTAAGCTTATGGGTTGTTAAGCTAATTGGTTATTAAGCTTATGGGTTATTAAGCTTATGGGTTATTAAGTTTATGGGTTATTAAGCTTATGAGTTATTAAGTTTATGAGTTATTAAGCTTATGGGTTACTAAGCTTATGGGTTATTAAGCTTATGGGTTATTAAGCTTATGGGCTATTAAGCTTATGGGTTAAGCTTATGGGTTATTAAGCTTATGGGTTATTAAGCTTATGGGTTATTAAGATTATGGGTTATTAAGCTTATGGGTTATTAAGCTTATGGGTTATTAAGCTTATGGGTTATTGAGCTTATGGGTTATTAAGCTTATGGGTTATTAAGCTTATGGGTTATTGCCAATAATATTCTGAGGCTAATCAAAAGAATCATTTATTAGTTATTGAGGAAGAAGTGAATATGAGTATTTATTCAATATAATTGGCAAATTGGGACTTGTGGAACCCAACGGCAGCGTGAACTTTGTGTTCTGGAAACCACACCTGTCGTGAAAATCTGAAGCCGATCACTTAAATCATTCTCCAGATATGGCATAAATTCCAATGATTTCGCGTTAATTTTACTATTGAAGAACAAAGAAGGACTGCTGCAGGCCTACTGACTCATGCTAGGCAGGTCCAGCTCTCACCCTCCCACACCCACACATTTACTTACCTAACCTTTTTTAAAAGCTACTCAAAATATTAATTTTAATTGCGTTACATGGAAGTTTGCTCCACTCATCTTTAACTATATTACCCAACCAGTGTTTTCCTATATCATTTCTGAATCTAATTTGTTACACCATAAGTCCATTACTCTAAGTCCTGTCTTGGTTAGATATTTTTAACACGGTATTCACATCCCTTTTATTTATTCCAGTTTTCCATTTATAAACGTCAATCGTATCCCTACTAGAGAGGGCAGATTCAGTGCTCTCAATCTGTGCTTGTAGGAAAGATTTCTGGTACATAGGATATATGGAAATAAATGGTATAAAGTACCGACAAAATGGAAATATAAACACTAAAGAAGTATAATGGGATCCTTTATTGACAACGTTTCGCCCACGCAGTGTGGGCTTTATCAAGTCACAAACAAATCTACCTGGGTAAAAGGTACGTGAGTATATATATAGGTAGATCTGTTTGAGACTTGATAAAGCCCACTGCGTGGGCGAAACGTCAATAAAGGCTCCCATTTACTTCTTAAGTGTTTATATTTCCACATAGGATCGACTTTGTCATCCTTTTATGTACGTTTTCCAGCGCATTTAAGTCAATTCTGTAATATGGTGATCAGAACTGTGCAGCATCATTTAAATGAAGCCTAACCAACGATGGTATAAACCTTGGTAATAGATACCGACAAACTGATTTAGAAAGATATGTATCGGTCCCAGGACCGAAACGTTTTCTAATAAATATGTTCTAGTGTTTGCAAACCAGCAAACTATATATAGAATTGAAGAAAAGCCTGAGGACTCCTATTATATATACTTCTTCATGTGAGGCCAAGAATTCTATTCGCTTTATTTCGAAGATTTGCGCACAATTGTCTTGTATTAGATTATTGCTAGCCAGAACTCCTATTTTTTTCGCATTCCGAGTAAGTGAATTCTGCATTATTGAATTTATAAGCATCATGGTTATTTTCTTTTCCACTGCTTGGAACTTTGCACTTGTCTATATTAAACTGCCTCTGACAATTCTTCTGCACGTAAAAGGAACTTAATAGGTACTGTCCAGACCACAGTTATTAAATATTGAAGCCGTTCAGATGAGGTAAAGTGAAATATATTTAACGGGAATGAAAATGTCACACAATTGTATACATAAAACCATCAAATCTACACCGACACATTTGAATGTCACTCTACACCGTCGTTCTGTTTTTCTTTGAGCCGTTGTGCCAATGTTTGAAGCTCTGCCGCTGTGAGTTACAGAAGTTGTCCAAGCCATTCCAGGATGCTGGCTTCAGTAACTTGCCAATTGTTCAAAGAGTTCGGTTCACGTTACCGTTCAGGAATATTGAAATGTGAAGCCAATTCGTTGAACTGTTCTCGAGTTGTGAGCAAAATAAAATCGAAAAGCAGGAGGAAATAAAGTAAGATATGAAAATAAGGCAACTTCTTCAAGGTATTCCTTCGGGGATACCTAATGAGCAACATTTGTTACACGTCTACACACTTGCAACTCCCGCTATTTCTTCCTCGCTATTCTCAATCTACCAGCAATGCTTCTGCCTCTCTAATTCACTTTCTTATTCTCAGTTTTCTCATCCCAATGGTTCTCATTACTAAGGCATCTGTGACATTTCCAATGCTACATATAAAATATTTTTGTAACTAAGCCAATATTACCGTTGTTGCTGTCTGTTGCATATTTGCTATTGTTCCACGATAAACTTAGTGCAATTCCATTTTTTCAACTCTGTTAGTACCCCTCTACCATCCTTGTTGCCACTATACATGCACAACTGCCGCCATCCCTGTCCAGTACACATGCACAACTGCCGCCATCCCTGTCCAGTACACATGCACAACTGCCGCCATCCCTGTCCAGTACACATGCAGCTAACAGTAATTGTGTCCAAACAGCGTTAAATTCTGGCAGAATTTTACGGTATTTTCACTGCAGAAACAACACAGTCCTAACGAGGCAAACATTGCTGCTGGAAAGTGATTTATTCAATATATTTTTCCTCCTGTTCCAACTTGCACTTCGTACAGGACCTGTTACGCACTACTGTTACGCACTACTGTTACGCACTACTGTTACGCACTACTGTTACGCACTACTGTTACGCACTACTGTTACGCACTACTGTTACGCACTACTGTTACGCACTACTGTTACGCACTACTGTTACGCACTACTGTTACGCACTACTGTTACGCACTACTGTTACGCACTACTGTTACGCACTACTGTTACGCACTACTGTTACGCACTACTGTTACGCACTACTGTTACGCACTACTGTTACGCACTACTGTTACGCACTACTGAAATACTTTTGCTTCGAAGGAATGCAATGTATTTTATATATATTTTTTAAATATACTTTCGTAGAATAAATATTAATTCCCTAGGGTTTTCCTTAATATATTAATATATTTTGTCTGGCCAGAAAATATATTATTTAAAGTAGATGTGAATCAAGTCTTTACTTAGATAATGACAATTTCCATTGAAGACGAGAAAAATGTTTACTAGTCAAGTGATATAGTCTAAGAAGACACAAATAAAAACATTGTTTTTCGAAAAAAACAATTGTTTACGAGACATACCTACAAAATGTTAATTTGTAGATTGTACAAGAGGGACGGACCAGCAGAAAACCTTGAAAAAATAAAGAGTACTGACAAACACACACATACACATACATACATACATACATACATACATACACAAACACACACACACACACACACACACACACACACACACACACACACACACACAAACAAACACAGAGTTGACAGTGTATGTAGGGAAAAGTGCTGCTTGTTTTGCAAACAGAGGGTTGCCTCCTTGTAATTCTCAATGAATGATAGTTTAATGTATGCAATTTAAAATAACACCATGTGGAACAACAGTTCCTGGTATGTAGGTATGTCCTATTAAGTATATGACCTTTCACTATGTCCTCTCTCAAACATCTTTGAGGGTGAAATTTCACGTCTTCCCCACAGCCTTTTTAACAAGCGTTCCTGCTAAGACGATGAAAAAATAGTGATCATGCGATACTCTGGTCTGTGTAGGATGACTCCGTAATTGCTTGACAGTAGGGATGAATATTTGCCACCAGATGTACATGTGTCAAGTGATGATGTTCTTGTAGATTCGCCGGTACTCTCCCGGCCCGGGTCTTTTCCAGATGGTGACCCGGCCTCGGCTCCCTGTCGTGGGAGTGTCTGAGACCTATGTCTCCCATGGGAGGAGGTACAAGGACCCCCTCATCGTCTGGGACCAATTGTCCCCAGGCTTAGCCACGTTCCCCGCCCTCACGGGGCTCGTAGGGAGAAGCTAGGCCTCTCTGGTTTGCCATCTTTCCCGCCCCAGGGAGGCTAGGGAATGGCAGTCTGGCGAGCTGCAGATGGTAGCAAGCTCCAGCTTTGGCACCTACCTTGCCCTAGAAGGGCTGGTGATGAAGAAGGTAGTCCATCCAAAAAAGCCTAAATTAGGCAAGGGAAAGAAAGATATTAGAATCAAGGAATACCTGATGAAGATTTTCATGATGAACTTGCTCTTCAAGCTCAGACACTGGAAACATCTATGCATCAAGGGAAAAAATTGCTTCATAGCCTTTCATTCTAGGAAATAGTCATCTCGAATGATTGTTCTTTCTCACGAAAATCATGAAAATGGGAATTGCATGTTCTATCCCTTTGCAATAAGTCCATGTTACTCTTTGATTCACCTTTATATTTTTTGTAGGTCTTAAAAATGTTTGAAAACAAGTTCCATCCATGCTTTTGATATTGTCTTCTTACCTAATAAATTAGAAAAATACTTAATGTTTTATTAACAATTGCAACTTTGCAACATTCAAAATTTGGCACCCCTTACTGGGCGGGCCCATAAATTTATTGGCTCTGAATTTTCGCAATTGAACGAAAACTTATTTTTAAAAGTCTATTTATATAGGCTCATTTTGCTTACATTAAGATACTCCATTGACTTGTAGTAAAGACATTTCAAATTTTGCATTTTCCTAGGAGTGCCCGCTAAGGGTTTTAACTAAAGTTCGATTCTTTCTACTTCCCTGGTCAGCGCATCCTTCCGAGTATCAGATAATCTAGCATTCTTGAGGAGCTCAGTGATTCTTCGTCGTCTTCTGTAGAGGGTGAGTTTTTCTCTCTCCAGTTTACTTCTCTTCTGACATGACGGAAGTGAATTCAAGGTGGCTCGAAATATAAAACCAGGCGTTGTGCTAGCATGAATCGCAAAACATATGTGCATCAAACAAAAAGAGCTTCCTAACAGGAGGGAAGAAAATAAAGGGTGTGTGTGTGTTATGCAGGTTACTGCAATAATGTGAACTTGTTAGAATATTGGAACGTGTTTAGAGAAGTGATGTGTATGGCATCACTGGAGGAGAGTGTGGTGTGGTGAAACTAGCATAGAGTTAAGCCCCTTGGACCATCTGGTTATAATTCTCCGGCTGTAAGCTGGTTATGGGTTTATATTTACGCTCACATGTGCCCTGGTATGGGCCTGGCAATGTTTTTTTTTTTGTATATATTTTATTTAAAAACAGGTTATGTACAATAACATTTACCAAAACCATACCTCAAAACAAGAGGTTTAACATCAACATTACACAAAACATATTAAATGCCTAATAATGTAAACACTAGAAAGGGCCTATTCGTCCACACAGCCAAACTGACATGAAAATTGTAAAGACAAGTGTCATACACTAAACCTACTAAAAACACTAACCTAAAACACTACACATGACCTTACAAACAAAAGGTCTTTATTGCTCCACTCCACAAAGAGAGTATATCACAAAACAATATGAGCATATACATCCCTGACAAAAGAAAGGAAACTTCCAACAAACAAAACATGTCATATCAAACATGGGAGTAATTTCTCAAAACCCCAATTATCCACCCATCTAAAGAACCCCCCTGGAAACCTAAACGATGCACTGTCACCAGCCCCTACACAACTTTTTTTTTTTTTTTTTATTTAAACCATATGTACAATACATATAAATAAAAGGCCCACAGGACCTATAACATAACATTGACATAATAAAAATGCAAGTTACAAAACCCCCATTACCTCACAGTACCATACAAAACATCTCACCTAAACTTTACAATGTTATACCATCACAACCCATATTTTGCCACTTCTCCTCCCCGGCCTCCAGAGGCTATTACTAAACGTTAATAGACTCCCATAAGTAAATAACGCTCACACAAACTTGACAACCCCCTCCATCCCTACCTCTGATGTAAAACTCATAAATTACTCATTAGAAAAGAGATTACAGAAAAGCCTAGAAATGGTCGTTGTCAAAAAGAGTGGCCTCCAACACACCAATATTAAGACAACCTTCTTCCTAAGGTACATTTCATTATAACACTTCCACAACACCTAACATACATGACAACTTAAACACACCTGCTAACCAGGTGCTACAAGGTCAGCCTATACCATGAGAACCATGGCCCCGTCAAGTCATACAACATAGACTCCTAGGCAATGCTGGCCTTGCAAGTGAAATGTGTAACATGAAAACAAAACAAATAAACACACTCACACACACGCCCAACATACATTCTAGGTCATGAGAACCTGTCTTACCATTACTCATGAAAAAAACCCTGGCTCCACACACATGAGGCGCCGCAAAACCGTGTTGACGCCTACGGAAAGGAACAGGTGATATACCCCTGACACCCCCGAACCTCCCCCCATCTTCTACCGAGTCCCCCCCCACCTACAGACTTTTTTATAAAAAAAACGCCGCCAGACAAACACAGAGAAACTGCCTGAACGATGAAGCATCAAAAACCAAACCACCCACCTATCCCCTGACACCCCGTAAAAACCCTTAGATACAGCCACACACACTCTCTGAACCCCCAGCTACCCTGACCAGCCCTCTCACTCAACTACCGCACCCTCCCCTTTCCCTAATAAAATCGCGTCAGTAAGATTCCGATATCCCAGAGGAAAAGCCTTACACCATCTCCCTTCGTAAACCACTTGATTACGACACCGAGTCCTGTTAAACCCCTGCCGCTGAAGCTCTAATGCGGACGTCACCTGGGGCCTCTCTCATACTCCACGAAATATGTATGAATTCTACTACCAAATACGCTACCGCCCGTCGTACAGCCTCAGGACAAACCCCCACATCTATACTTAAAGCTCTTAGGGTCGACAAACCCCCCGCCCCTACCCTTTTCAATACTCCACTAAACCATTCCCTAAGCCCACCCAGCTCCTCGCAAAAATAAACTACATGATACGCAGTCTCGAGACCACCACATTTCAGACAGAACCCCTCCCTTATTATTCCCATCTGGCACAATTGTGCCCGAGATGCCAAAATTCCCAATAAAAACCTATACCCTGTTTCTCGAACCCTTGGCGGTACCCTCAGCCTCTTCAACCAGTACCACAGTAACTTCCAATTATACATTGGATAAATACCTTCCCCCTGCACTACCCCCCCCTTCCCCACTCTATCCAACCTACACTACCTACGTACCTCTCTCATGACCTTACCGACCCTCCTTCCTCCAATCTCCCCTCCCACCAAAAAATCCTGCTTAACAAATAAACTTTGAAGCCTACTCCTCAACAGAATCAACCCCAAACCCCCACCCCACTCCAGCCATCACAACCTCACGACCCAACCAGTGCCTCCGATAACTCCAAATATATCTATAAACCCTCGCCAACAAACGCCCTATATCACACTCCCGGAGAGGATATACAGCCGCCACAAACCAAAGTTTACTATAAATTAAAACATTAACCACCAAGGCACGCTGCAACAACGTGACCTCACTCGGACTAAAACCCCCTAACCGTCCAAGCGCTTTACTCACCACTTCCTCCGAATTTAATCCCCTCGCCAAATCACTACAATGACTGAAAATAACACCGCAAATTTTAATACTATTAACACACAGCCACCCTCCCCTCCTTCCCAACGGCCCTCCCACCCACGAACCTACCTCCAATAACTTCGATTTCGCCCTGTTGATGCATATACCAGTAGCCCCACCAAAAACCTCAATAATCCTATTAACATTATCTAACCCCTCACCACTCCCTATCAATATGGTCGTGTCATCTACATATCCTACTATGCCCGTCTCACAACCTTCACACCCGTCCCCGCCCCATACCCCCTCTCTAACTAATCTATAAAAAGGGTCCTGCAGACACCCGAAAAGAATCTGCGACAGGGGGCACCCCTCTCTAAACTCACCTGAACCCCTAACTTCCCATTAACTTGTACCCTTGCTAAAGCCCCATCATATAAGGATCTAACCCACCCCACAACTTCCTCCCCAAACCCCTGCTTCGATAAAATGTCAACTAACATTTCCCTATCCACACTATCATATGCGGTTGCCCAGTCTAATCCTAGGACTCCGCCCCCTTCCTTATGTTCCACGAAATTCCTAATTCTCCTATGACCCGTCCTAATGCTACGTCCAGGTATCCCATACTGGCCAACCTCCAATACCTTTTCCAACACCCTTTTCATGCGATTTGCCAGTATCTTTGCATAGATCTTATAGTCTGAGCACAACAATGTTATAGCCCTATACCCCTGCAACCTATCACTATCCCTACCCTTCGGCACCAACACCACTACCCCAGTTCTCTGTACTTCCTCCATTTTACCCCTATCCTTCATCTGATTAAACACCTTCACTAAAACATCCTTCAATACGTCCCAATGAGCTACATAGAAGTCCAAGGCAACCCATCCACCCCAGGCGCCTTCCCCATCCTCAAGCCCTGCACCGCCTGCCATACCTCATCAACCGTAATCCTCCCACCTAACCCCTTCCTATCCTCCTCTCCCAGTCTCCCCTGAATTCCCTCCAAAACAATCCTCCTACTAACCTCATCCCTCTCCCTACCCTCAAATTTATGCTGAAACCATAACCTTGCATAAGCACACATCCCCTCTGTCGTGTGTAACACCTGACCCTGATGATACCCACCCATCTCCTCCTCCACCGTCAACGCCGCCAGCGTCATGCCCATTCTACGTTTCCGAAACCTCCGTAATACCGTGCCCGAGGGCCTATCCCCCCATAACACCTCTTCTAATTGACTACGTACCCTTATCGCCCTAAAAACATCATTCTGAATATCCCGTAATCTCCCTTAAGGTACGCTATTTCCTGCTGATGGCACCCACCCCCTCCCCCCCTCCGTAACAGTCCCTTAACCGCCCTCCAAATATCGCTGTAACACATACCTATATCCCGCCTCCTCCACACCTTCACGCCTATAATAACCTCTCACTGCCTCCTTCGCTGTCATATTCCACCACTTCACCACGTCCCTAATCTCCCTGCCTCCACCCCATAAACCCTCCCACCAAACCGCGAAACCCTCACGATCCCCCTCCCTTTTTAACAAACTTACATTCATCCTCCACAGATCCAAATAAAATTTAACAGCACCCACCCACCCTAATACTGCCACCACACCTCTATGATCTGAAAACCCTACGTCTATGTTACGCACCTCTTCCACATTTATACGCTAGGACACATACACCCGATCTAAACGTGCTGCATATCCTCTCCTTATGAACGTATGTTCCACCATGACATCCCTACCATCTACCACATCTTGAACCCCCACTGCTTCCAGTAAGTCTCGCAACTCCGCTAGTACACATCCGGCACCCCTCGGTTCCACATCACGCTTCCTAATTATGCAGTTCCAGTCACTCGCTAACAAAGTTACCTCAGGGAGTCCCCGTAATGCATATACTAAGTAATCCCTCACAAACTCACTCTTTAAACTACGTACATTAACCGCGGGCATATACACGCCAATAAAGCTAACCGGGATATCACCCCATTCACCATCAACCCTAACAATCCTCCTGCCCCCCACCTCCTCCCATGACCTCAGATGAAAAGGGCTGGTCTCCCTAATACCTACCAACACCCCACCCTTGAAATTTTCAGAACTACCAGTGTACAAAGTAAAACCCCGCAACTTCAGATCCCCACCACACCTAAAATTATGTTCTTGGAGAAAACACATGTCAATGCCCTCTCTCCGCAATGTCCGTTCAACCCACATCCTCTTGACCTCGGCCCTAAGGCCGTTCACATTCATACTGATACACTTGAAGGCTTCAATGGTGGTTTCCCTAGATGTTTCATCGCTCTCTACACTCCTGCTTTGACCACTGACCCACCCCCACTGAGACCTACTCCCTCCTTGTCCAAGACCTCTCACCCTTGACCACCCCCCTCCCTCCCCTGACCACATCCGCGAACATTTTCTTACCTGTCCTCTGACCCGGCGTCAACACGTCATCCTCCACTGAGCCACTTGATCTCTTGCGGGATTCCCCGTTACCTCCATGACCTCTTCAGACACCTCATTCACATCATTTTCCTCCCTATGAACCACAGCCTCAACCACACACACTCATACTGATTCATCACTGCCACCACAAGCACCCTTACTCACATCCTCACTCAGCACTTCACCCGGGCTTGCTGTTACCTCCGGGTAGTCCTCCACCACGGACTCCTCTCCCACAGAAGGCGGACTGTCAAGCATCATCCTCAGGTCCTCCATCATAGGCCCCGTCAACTCCACCAAATCGTCCACCTCCTCCTGCACGACAGCAACCTTGCTGTCTTCCACCATCACCGGTTGCGTCACAGGTGGCAAGGAGACCACCACCACCTCCGCTTCATCTACCATGTCACTCCACCTTCTATCTCCACCGTCCATGTACCCTGAAGATGACCCATGCACCTCCTGGGCCACACCTGAAGGGCCCTCCACACCATGCTCCTGCCCCCCCCGTTGTTGCTGGGGTCGTGGTTCACGTCTCTCACACGCTGCTGCTATATGCCCTGGCTGACCACAGAGCCGACACGTCCGTACTTGCCCCACGTACGTTACGTAAACTTGCATCCTAAATTCTGGCATCAGGACGTACGAGGGGATTGGCCTCCTCAAAGACATCTTTAAACTGTAAGATCCCTCAGGCATTCCAGCGTAGGTACCCTGCGCCCACCTGCCAACATTTGCCGTGTGGATCACTCCATATGCCTTAAAAACATCTCTCACATCCATGGCATCCACTTCAAAAGGGATATTCCGAATATGTATCCACGTAAAAGTTGCTGATACATCCCTTAATCGCACCTCCAAACCCTCTGAAACGACCATGCGCTTCTCCTGGTAGACATCAACAACCCTCTCGTAGGAACCACTTGTCAAGAACTTCACAAACACTCGTGTAGCTCCATTTAATGAAATCCCATAAATGTCTGCTATGGGAATTCCATAAGTGTCTCTGAGAATGGCTGGCAAGAGAACTTCAGCATTTGACGGATAAATAGCGCCAACAAGCACCTCTATGCACACAGTATGCACTCTCCTTCTGTACGTCTCTGCCATATTGGAGAAAATAAAGTTGTCAACACTGGCCACCAGGGAAACCAGCCAGCACACCCGCTCACCACAGTGGCCGGGCAGTGAATGTGGTGTGGTGAAGCTAGCATAGAGTTAAGCCCCTTGGACCATCTGGTTATAATTCTCCGGCTGTAAGCTGGTTATGGGTTTATATTTACGCTCACATGTGCCCTGGTATGGGCCTGGCAATGTTTGGGCGGTACTGGTGTGTTTGGTTTAGATTCTGAAATAATAGCGCATTTAACAAGTGGCTGGGAGAGGGTGGTTCTGGCGACCTGCTGATACAGAGTAATGTTAACTTTTCCTTCAATGTCCTAGCCTTAATTAACTAGGAGCGGGGTACTATTGGGCTTTTGTAAAATGTATAATGTGTGGAAGGCAGGTTGTATGTTCTGTATATTGTTATGTAGAAGGGATATACTTCTTTTTAAATGACCATTTAATTAAAATTTCAAAATGAATATTATTGACCACCTGTTTAGCTGTTTTGTAAAGTTATTCGTGTGGTCTTAGGGTGGATTACTTTTTAATAATTTACATGTGTCCGTATACCAGAGTTTTACTCCCCTAGGCTTCAATATATTTTCGTAACAGTGTGCTGATAAATAGTGTTGATAAAACAGAGAACCCCAGGAGGGCGTCACTGACGCAGGGACGCTTACAGGAGGAGATACACCATCCTGGGACTGGTCTGCAGACGGTGAAACTGGTTAAGGTCTCGACTGGAACAGTAAAGCAAAGTACTCGCAGGGTAGTCACTGCAGGATTCACTCAACGTGGAGCACGACCTGGTGGTGCCAGCGATTGAGGCGTCGTAAGTACTCAGCATACTGGACAGACTGTGCGGCACTTCAAGAGAGCTCTCGACTGGCACTGTGTCCTGTATGCGCTGGGTAACTGCAGCGGGGGTGATCTAGTGCAGCAGTACCGGCAAGTAGGTGAGTCATAAGGAAGATTCAGGTGAAGGTGCCTTCAGCGATGCTGGCAGGAAATAGTTATCAGAAAGCAACTGTGTGTGGGAGTCGTATGCAGAGACAGCTATGTGAAGTGACGTCAGCGATAGGTGGCGAGCATAGCTTCTCTTTGTACAGGGTGTTCGGTCGACTCACGTATCTGACTCCAGGACTCACTAGAGTTACTGGACAAGTGGTCTTGTCAGGGAGTGACATGTAACACTGAGGGATGTGTTACATTGGTCTAGTGCTCTAGGCACAGACTACACTGAGGAACACACGAAATACTAGCACGCCCGCAGGTAAACATGCAATATCAACATTCTTTGATCATGTTTTTTCCTTTAAAAACATTTGACAATCGACTATAGTAATGGAACACGAGGAATTTACGTGTGGCTTTACAATACTCGGTCGCACACATGCTTTGTTCACAAGGAACAATGAACACTTTCAATATTTCTTCTCTCAGTCTTTCTATAAATAACTAAAAACATTTTAAATTACTCACTACGAAATTGCAAACCTACGCTGTCGGTGTGACATCTACGCTGTCGGTGTGACATCGTAGTGTGATGTCATCGGGTGACGTCGTGAAGGGGATGTCGTGAGACGATGTCGGCCTTGACTTCGAGGGGGGTAACGTCGGAGGTGACGTCGTGAGGTGAAGTCGGCCTTGACTTCGTGGAGTGACATAGAAGTAAGGATGTATCGGATGTGAAAATTTAGATATCCGTTATGCGGATGTGTATACGGATGTCTTACTTACTCATTTTACGGATGCGAATGCGGTTGTAAGAAATTGTGCGGATGTTCCGCGGATGCGCTTGCCTCCTAACACCACTCCTCTCCTCCAGCCCATGGACCAGCAGGTCATCTGTAACTTCAAAAACTCTACACAAAAGCAGTGTTTGAAAAGTGCTTTGAAATGACCTTGGACAGTGAATTGACCCTTAGAGAGTTCTGGAAGAATCATTTCAATATCTACAGCTGCATAGGCCTTATAGGCAAGGCTTGGGAGGGAGTGACTTCAAGGACTTTGAACTCTGCTTGGAGACCATTGTGGCCAGGTTGTGTCCAACAGAGGGATTTTGAAGGGTTTGAGGCTGACCCTGACCCTGCCGACCCTGTGCCTGTTGTGGACTGTATTGTGGAATTGGGCAAGTCCATGGGGTTGGAGGTGAGTGGCGATGATGTGGAAGAGTTAGTGCAGGGCCACAGGGTAGAGCTAACAACTCAAGAGCTGCAAGAGCTGGAAATGGAAGAGCATCAGACCAGATTTGAGGCTATTGATTCACGGGAGAAGGAGGAGGAAGAGGGGCTGAAGAAGGTGCCTTCTTCAGAGATTAAGGAGATGTGTACAATGTGGAATAGATTGCAAAGTTTTGTTGAAAAATACCACCCTGAACAAGCTCAAACAAGCCATAACAGCAGCATGTTCAGTGACCAAACAATGTCCTTCATCAGGAACATGTTGAAAAGGCGCCAGAAACAGAGGACTGTGGACAGTTATTTTGTTAAAGTGTCCAGTGACTCCCAAGCTGGCCCTAGTGGGATTAAAAGACAAAGAAAAGAAGTAACCCCAGATAGGGCTTTGGTACCTGAAGTCCTTCTGGAAGGGGATTCCCCTTCCAAACACTAACCCCTCCCTCCCTCACTCCTCCTCCCTCTCTTCCATATGCCATCAACAATCTTCAATAATGGTAAGTAAAAAGACTTGCATTTATTTACTAATACTTTTAGTAGTACAGCACTGTAGTATTTAATGTTTTTGTCTATGTAGAAGCTTAATTTTATTAATATATATTATTTTTTATATATTTTTGGATTTCTGGAACGGATTAATTGTATTTCCATTATTTCTTATGGGAAAAATTAAATCGCCTTTCGAACATTTCACGTTAAGAACAAGCTCCTGGAACGGATTAAATTCGAATGGCGAGGGTCCACTGTACAAAGGGACAATTTTCTACAAATGCAATTCATTTCCTTCAAATTTTCTCAAATATTTACCGATTCTTTGCAGAAATAGCAAACAATTTTGCACATTGCTTCACCTACCCTTCAGTGCCTTTATATTATTTGCTCAAATGTATTACACTATTACATTCATGGGCAAGTGCTTAACCCATCTGGGTCATACAGTGCCTGGGAAAAAAAGAAGGCAATAAGGTTTGATCCAAGGTGTGGAAAATATTGGTATTTTCCGAAAGTTGTAATTGATAAACTTTCCAATATGAACAGATATCCTTAATGTACCGCTGGCAGCTTAAACGTTCATGGGGGTATGTAATAGAGAACCATCATACCAGCGGGAAGCAGGGCAGAGGCGGAGAGAGGGAAGTGGGTAGTGAGTGGACAGCCAGCCTACCCACCAGATTCCAGGTGGTGATGGCGAGCGTTGGAGATTCCGGCCGCCAAATCGGATTTAATTACCTCCTTCGTAATGTGGAGGAGTATCCAGTGACGCGGTGAATATAAAGTGGGACAATCGGTCCAGGAGGTCCAGTAATAGGGCAGTAATTGTGGAAATAACGAATGGCGCTGGCATGGTATGTCCGCATAGGCCTATTTGAACTCAGTGAAGCGACCACACGACAGGATAAAGTCGTAACCCCTGATGCTGGGGGGCTTTCGTCTTAGAAGAGACTGAAATATATTCGATGAATATTGTGAAATGGTGAATATAGTGAAACCGAGTTGTAAATAATCAGGGGGTGATTGTACCGGGAGGGTCTAGCTTGGGTACGCCGTACCCGACCGCCATGTTGGATGCGGAGATGATGAACTAACATATCGCAAGTTATCTACTCGAAATCCAAGTATCGAGAGGGTGAATGTGTATTAACTAGTGGGGCATTAAGCCAGGATATACGTAGTATGTAAAGTTATACGTATAAACAGTATTAAGATCGGAATAGTGAGAGGATCTGAATCGCTACCCCGACCAACCACATGTTAACTAACGCCCGGTCTCGTGGGCGTATAAGAGTTCACGGAAATTAACCTTCCTTGACTCGACGGACAATCTTACCATCGCGATCGAATCAGATCGCAGGAGGACGTCAACAATGAAACGACTCCCTCATCTAAAGCTAAGTAATCTTATGTCGTCTTTATTGTTGGCCAATAATATTGTTACGCACAGTAGATGTACTTTAGCTAGGTCAACGATCTACCATGCACCGCTATGATGCTGTTAATTAGGTGAGTGATGGTCATGTTAACTTAATTGTGTGTTCTCTACCTTTCTTTCGATTTGATCAGTCGCCCATAACCTATACAGTCCACTTAAATTTAATCATACCATAATTATTAATATTATTTACTCAGATTTATTTATACTGGTCCAGAGTGCAGTGGGCTAACGTGAGAATATTGAAGGTACCCCTTGGATGTGGCCAGGATTGGGTAAAGTTCTCACATACCTTAAAGGGAATGACTGAGGTAAAATTATACGAGTCGGTCATCTCTCTGGGAGTTTGTTTATTGCAAGTGGTGGTGTCCCAGATAGACTTATCTCCCACAATTCCCCACACAAGGAATAGGAGGGTAGTTTTAATTCTCTGGATCAAGAGTAGACATACCAGATGTTAGATATTTTTTATTTATCCCATATTCATCAACTCCCCAGAAATGTGTCTGTAGGATTACAGATACAGTACACAATCAGGTGTGATTTGTGTGATATAGAATTTTTAATTGCCATGTGAACTTTTTTACTTGCACATGCAATGGAAACAATGCATACTTTCAAGAGTTACATTAATAAAAATACTTCTAACAAGCTTTCCTGAGTTAAAAAGTGATTCAGAGATGGAAGGCTGTCTTAAACTAATACTTACCTTTTGGTAAAACATGGATGTTTTCTTGCACTGGATTAAGACGTTGAGGTTTGCTAGCCTTTTTGGCTATGCGAGATGAAGCCTTCACCTGCTTCATAATTTGTCTTTCTTCATGATCAGCTAAGTTAAGTTTATGTCCTTTCTTCTTCTGAACCATTCTAGTTAGCTTCTGTTGTTTAGCAGCTTCAAGTAACTTTTCTGTTGTATAATAAATGATGCAATATTTAGTGTCACATATGATCTTCACAATGTACTATATCGAAAGCTGTGGCTCTAAAAAAATTCAATTTTTCCCAAAATAAGTTTTAAAATGAGTTGCTCATTGAAAATAAGAGGCAAAGCCAATTTAGAATGCACTTCCTATTTTCAGGGTTTCCCAGTCATTTCATACACACCTTAACACTGACAAAAATATTTCCATGTATACCTCATGAAGCAGGTAAATAAAAAATGCAGTGTATGTAGAGGAATAATGCCAGCAGGTATGGATATGAAGATACAATATGCAAAACAAGCTATTACTGGGACTATGTATCACTCAGGGTTGAACTTTAACAAAGTCAAACAGAGGATGCTTTTCATACACATTTAGAGAGAATGGAGCAAAATAGAATGACTAGGAAGGTGTATAAATCTTGGGTGGAAGGAGGGGTAGGGGCCATCCCAGAATTGACTGATGGGAGGAGGGTGAAAGAGGCTTTGAGAGCTAGGGAACAGGACATCCTCCAACACTGTTGTGTGAGCACGTTAAATAACAGTGTGTTGTTGAAGGGTGAGCAAGGTTACATATATGAAAAGATTTGGGGAAGCTGGTTAGCTAGACTTGAGTCCTGGATGTGGAAAGTACAGTGCTTGCACTCTGGAGGAGAGGTAAGAATGTTGCAGTTGGGAGGGCCATCTGGACTTTGATGCCAGCATGCTTCTGGCAAAAGAGTAATTGAATTAGTGGCGGTGAAGGTGTTTCCTCTTTTTTCGGGTCACCCTACCTTGGTGGGAGATAGTTGGAGTGTTAACTGATGATGCGGGTAACCGAGCACAGCAGTTGGCCCACTGATCCATTATTTAAATTTGAACTGTTGTTGGATTAGGGAACAGATGTATTCTATGTAGGATAATGTGTGCTAAAAGCACCCTGCTTCTATTCATTAGTGTCTGTTGTGCCAATGATTGCTAATTCAAGGAATCATTATTGGGATCTGTCTCTTTCTTCAATAATAAGTTAGGCATGTTTCCATGCCATAAGATGTGCATGTTTGTCTTGATGATGATGCCTGCATTACTTGTGTTATGAATCCTACAAGTGTACTAGTGTTCCCTAATTTTGGTGTCTATGTCCTGTGATTTTTTCCCAACTATTATTTATCACAGCATAAACAATACATAGGCACAACACACCAGAATTTGGGAACACCAACATGACTGTATGACACACAGTACAAACCATGCTTACAACATTTACAAGGACATATATGAACACCTTACGGCATGGCTGGATGCTAAACTTAAGAATAAAAGATAAAAGAGAGTGTAAAAATTATAGGGAATAAGTTTACTGAGTATACCAGGTAAAGTGTATGGCAGGGTTATTATTGAAAGAATTAGAGGTAAGACAGAGAGTAGGATTGCAGATGAGCAAGGAGGCTTTAGAGTGGGTAGGGATGTGTAGATCAAGTGTTTACAGTGAAGCATATGTGAACAGTATTTAGATAAAGGTAGAGAAGTTTTTATTGCATTTATGGATTTAGAAAAGGCATATGATAGAGTGGATAGGGAGCAATGTGGCAAATGTTGCAAGTGTATGGAATAGGTAGTAAGTTACTGAAGGCTGTAAAGAGTTTTTATGAGGATAGTGAGGCTCAGGTTAGGGTGTGTAGGAGAGAGGAGATTACTTCCCGGGAAAAGTAGGTCTTAGACAGGGTTGTGTAATGTCACCATGGTTGTTTAATATATTTATAGATGGGGTTGTAAAAGAAGTAAATGCTAGGGTGTTGGGGAGAGGGTGGGATTAAATTATGGAGAATTAAATGCAAAATGGGAGTTGACACAGTTACTTTTGCTGATGATACTGTGCTTATGGGAGATTCTAAAGAAAAGTTGCAAGAGTTAGTGGACGAGTTTGGGAGTGTGTAAGGTAGAAAGTTAAAAGTGAACATAGATAAGAGTAAGGTGATGAGGGTATCAAACGATTTAAATAAAGAAAAATTGGATATCACATTGGAGAGAGGATTATGGAAGAAGTAAATGTTTTCAGATATTTGGGAGTTGATGTGTCAGCGGATGGGTTTATGAAGGATGAGGTTAACCATAGAATTGATGAAGGAAAAAGGTGAGTGGTGCATTGAGGTATCTGTGGAGACAAAAACTTTATCCATGGAGGCAAAGAAGGGAATGTACGAAAGTATGGTGGTACCAACACTCTTATATGGGTGTGAAGCATGGGTTGCAAATGCTGCAGCGGAGGAGGCTGGAGGCAGTGGAGATGTCCTGTCTAAGGGCAATGTGTGGTGTAAATATTATGCAGAAAATTCGGAATGTGGAAATTAGGGAAGGTGTGGAGTTACTAAAAGTATTTGTCAGAGGGCTGAAGAGGGGTTGTTGAGGTGGTTTGGTCATTTAAAAGAATGGATCAAAGTGGGGAAAGACTTGGAGCGTATAAACTGAGGGGGGGGGAGGGGTGGAAAGGTGGAGGAGGGGTAAAAAGAGGTTTTGTGGCAAAAGGGTGGGCTTTAGCAGGGAGGGGAGCTGTTAGATAGGAGGAATGAGACGAATGTTTTGGGACTTTACAACTGTTGGGGTGTGACGGGAAATTTTGTGAAGGGATTCAGGAAACTGGTTAGGACTGAGTCCCGGGAAAAGGGGGTCAATGCCTCACTTTAAAAGGGGGGATTTGGGATTTGGGAAGTGGTGAATGATGATGAAAGTTTTTTTTTTTTTTGGGTCACCCCGCCTCGTGGGAAAGGCCCGTTAAAAAAATATTTTTCCCTTTATGGGAACAAATTGTTGGTAATGGCACTTGAACACCCTTCTGGAATGAATTATGGCCAAAACTCAGGGAGAGTTTTGGCACAATCTGTGATAACAACTAGAGAAACAAAGTATGACTGCACAAGAGTGACTTTAGAAAGGGAAAAAAATTTTGTAGATAAAAGTATCTGCATTGAAACATAAGGGAGCTGTATTCAGATAACAAATGCTGGATGTATATATGTAGTTTTGGGAAAAAGGAGCATGATAAGGTGGAGAGGGAAAGGGAATGTGAGGAAAGTGAAACTAGAGGTTAAGGAGCATAGAAAAAAACTATGTTTTCCTAAAAATAGGGGCATTAAAAAAGGATGAAAATAATTAAAGTCTGGGGGAATGAAGGACTAGAGTTTAAAGTGGAAGAAAAGAAAAAGGAAAAAGTGAATATATTTAGATGAGTGTTTTATCAACAAAGAGAGAGCTAGAGGAAGCTAGAGGCTAGAGAGAGCTGGGAGAGAGCTAGAGAAAGGGGGCTAGAGAAAAGGGGGGGCTAGAAGAGGGGAGAGAAAGGGGGCTAGAGGAGAGAGAGAGAGAGAGAATGAGAGAGAGACCAGAGGGGGCTAGAGAGAGCTAGAGAGGGAAGCTGGAGGGCTAGAGAGAGAGCTAAAGAGCTAGGAGAGAGCTAGAGAGAGCAGAGAGAGAGAAAAGAGAAGCTGGGAAGAGAGAGAGAGCAGAGAGGAGAGAGAGGCTAAGAGGAAGGGGAGAGAGAGGGGAGAGAGAGAGGGGCTAGAGAGAGAGAGAAGAGCAGAGAGGGGAAAAGGGGAAGAAGAGCTAGAGAGAGAGAGAGGGGGCGAGAGAGAGAGAGGGGAGCTAGGGGAAGAGAGAGAGGGGAAAGAGGGGAAAAGGGGAAGGGGGGGCTAGAGAGAGCTAGAGAGAGAGAGAGGGGGAAAGAGGGAGAGAGAGAGGGGGCTGGGAGAGAGAGAGAGAGAGAGAGAGAGAGAGAGAGAGAGAGAAAAAAAAAAAATCCAACATGTAAATATGTCCTGGGGGGGTGGTCCTGTTTGGGGTACACCAAAACTGTTGTATCTTCAAGTCCTAGCAAGACAGTTATAGTGTGAATGATGGGAAAGTGTTTTTTTTTTGGGTCCCCCCTGCCTCTTATCTATGTTCACTTTTAAATAGAAAATATGCCAAGGGTTATTGGGGTGCTGATTGCCACTCTGTCTGCCAGTCTAAGGAGTTTTATAACAGGGGCCTGCTATTTAACACCCAAAACCCCCCCTTTTTTTGTAAGTTTATTATTGTGGCGATAAGTGTATTTTGGGGTCTGAAATGGACTAACCTAAATTACATCATTCCCATTTAAAAAATTTGTTTGTAACAGCATTTAACAGCATTCTGGAATGGGGTGAGTTTTGGGTGTTCAAAAGGAAGGGGCCAACTGTACTTAGACTTAAAAAAACATTGCGGGGACCTAAAAATTTGGGTATATATTTCCAGATAATATTAATAATCAAGGCGGGTTGCCTTGTTTTTGTGACAGTTTGATTACTTATCTGTACAATATTTGGCTATGATATCACAAGATCTTCTAAAAATTGAAATTTTTTTTTTTTCAATTGCTGGCTTTCCCCCACCGAGGCAAGGTGCCCCCAAAAAGAAACATTTTCACCATCATTTACACATAATCACTTCTTTGCAGAGGGGGGTTTGCAGTTCAGATATCTTTCCCAAACAGCAAATATCAAAACCCCTTCCTTTAATGTCTTCCTGCCCCCAGGACTCAAGTCCATTAACTGGTTTCCCGAATCCCTGCTCACACTATAACAGCCCCAAGTCCTGAAAATCATTTGTCTCCCTCACTCCTATCTAACATGCCACATCCCTGCTGTATGTCCAACCCTTGCACAAAACCTCTTTATCCCTCCTCCATCCTTTCCTGGATGCCCCTCCCCTTCCCCCCCTCCATTACAGATTTATACACCCTCCAAGTCATCCTATTTTGCTCCATCTTTAAAATGCCCAAAAACCCCCTAAAAAACCCCTTCAGCCCTCTGAATAATACTTTTAGTTTTTTCATCAAAAAATTTCCTAATTTCCACATTCAAATTTCTGCATAATACTTACCCCCACATTGCTCTTGGAAAACTCCCCTGCCTCCCGCCTCCTTATCACCAACATTCACAACCCATTTCCCCCCATAAAAGGGGTTGGGCCCTATATCACACATTCCTTTTTTGCCCATGGATAACGTTTTTAATGTTCTTTTTCTCTACAGATACCTCAACCACCCATCTTTTTTTATCAACCTATTTTACCCCCTTTATAAACCCATCTAAAAATTCGCCCAAATATCTAACACACACCCCTTCCATCTCCCTCCCTCAAATGTGAAAAAAAAATTTTATCGGCAACATTTTTTCAAGCAGCAGGGTCCCATGTTGCCATCAGTTTGGAGCATCCAGTCCCAAACCTTTGCTCCCCTTACTTCCCCAATAAGTAATGGCACAAAATTTTTTTTTTTTTGGCCCAAAACATGGAAATTCCCTTTCTTTGTTCTTTTTTTTTTTTCAAATTATTTGAAGACTAGCAGCAAACATAGACCAATTTTTGGGACATTTAAAAGGGTTTTAAGAAAAACAAATATTTTAAAGTATGAAGAGTCTACTGAACATGCATTTTACTTTTTTTTTTTATGCCTAGTTCTTTTGGGCAACTAAATTTTGGGAAAATTTCAATCATGTTGTCAGAATATGCTTTTTAAATAAAAAAAAGGGAAACCGCTTTAGGGGTTAGCTTGGAACCTAACCTGCCGTATGGGGGGCCCCTTTGTAACACTGTATAAAACCATCTTTTTTTTAATTTTAGAAATCCATTTTTTTCTTTCTTTTTCTTTTCCTTATGATATTTTTCTTTTATATGTTGTCTTAACTTTTCCCAATTAAAGTAGAAAATGACTTAAAAAAGGGAAAACCCCTTTTGTACCATCTTTTTTTTTTTTTTTTTTTATTAAAATGGGCCGTTTCCCCACCAAGGCAGGGTGGCCCAAAAAAAAAAAAACTTTCATCACCTCACTCCATCACTGTCTTGCCAGAAGGGTGTTTTACACTACAGTTAAAAAATTTGCAAAATTAACCCCCTCCTTCGGGAGTCCCGGGCATTTGTACTTCCCATCTCCAGAACTCAAGTCCGCCTGCCGGTTTCCCTGAATTCCCTTCATAAATGTTTACTTTGCTCCCCTCCAACAGCACGTAAATTTTAAAAAACCATATGCCTCCATTCACCCTATCAAATAGGGCCAACATGTTTTTGCTGGAAGTCCAACCCCCCTCGCACACAAAACCCTTTCCCTCCCCCCCCAACCCTTTTCCTAGGCCCCCCCTCCCCCCCCTTTTCCCCTCCACTACAGATTTATACCCCTCGGTCACTCTGTCTGCTCCATTTTTACATGTCCAAACCACCCCAACAACCCCCCCCCTCAGCTCTCGGGAAAACCTTTTTGGAATCCCGCCCCCCTCCTCCAAATTTTCCCCAAACTCCAAACCCCTCTGCATTATACTCACCCACCATTGACCTGGCGCATCTCCACTGCCCCACCCTTTCCCCCCAAAACATTCATCACCCATGTTTCACCCCATATAAGAGCGTTGGTATAACTATACTTCAGCAACACCCCTTACCCATTTTTCAGAGTGCGGGTCACTGTAATTTCCACCTCCAGAATTCAAGCTCACAAGTTCAGCTAACAGGTCTGTCAAAATTTCCCCGTCCCATTTTTTGCAGATGGGATAAATGGAGGTGTTCCCGGGGGTCAACGCCCGGAAATCCCCATGACCAGGGGAAAAGGGGAAAGTTTTGTATATATAAACCCTTTTTTAAATTTTTTTATATTTTCCCAAGCACTTTCCTCTTGGTGTTAAATTATTCAACAAAATTAGACAATGGAAAAAACAAAGAAATTCCCATTGAGCCCGAAAACTAAAAAGGGTTTTAAAACCCCCCTTAAAAGGGCAAAAAAAGGTCACAAAAACTGGTTTGTTTTATAAATTTTCCCCTGTGTGGGGAAAAGTTTTACAAAAACCCTTTATTTTAAAAAGGAAAAATTTTAAAAGTTTGTTTTTTACCCTTTTTTCCCCAAAATTGCAAATTTTAAAGATTTCTCCCTTTTTTTTCTTTTCCCGCATTTTTAATTTTTTTAATTTCCTCAGGTTCTGTTAAACAAAAGGCCCCCAGGGCCAGCTCGAGGGGACCAACCCGATGAACGAGCCAACATATTATTAGGTAATGAGTAATTTATGACCTGAAATGGAAAAAAGGTTATTTTTAAAAATACCTTGGGAAAATCATGTTGGGAAAAAGACTGGGAAACCATTTGTTTTATAGTTGCAACCCCCGTCAAATTGTTACTTGTGAAATAAAAAGAGCTCATAATGAATGTTTTGGTTTGTCAATGTTCTGTAATGAATGAGAATGTAAGAAGACAAACGTATTCGTTTTATTCAAATTTTAAGTTATTCACAGAAACTATTGGTAAAAAGGGAAACAAGCCTGCAAAATAAAGTGAACCCTTGGGATCGAGGTATAAAACTTCAAAGATAAAGAACCACCATCAAAGTATAATAATTTTTTTAAGACATGAAATACTTTTGGAGAAAAAAACCTTTATTAAATAAACCGTTTTGCCTTGTGCTTTAATTTATTTAAAACCCTTATTTACGATTTTCCCTTACCCGTTATTGCGAATATTCCCCAAACCCCCCCTGAAATCGAAGAAACCTTTACCAATAAGAATGTTCTTTCGGGGCTATTAAAAATTCCCCCCACCATGAAAATAGGAAAAAACTCTGACCGTTTTTTTGGTTTTAAACACAACTTTAGTCATTTTGTATATTTATTGATGATTCTCTTTTTCTTGGACCATTGAAAAGGGGAAATATTAAGAAATGAGAGAGTTGGGTTTAAAATAAAAGCCCTTAAAACCCCAAAAAAAAGGAAAATTTTTTTTGACGATGTTGGTAAAAAATCCCCCACCCCAATCAATAATGGGGTTAATATTAAAAGTGCTCGATATATTTATACCATTTTACAATGATGCAGTTGTAAAATAACAGTAAATTTCTATTTTTTGTGAGAATAAAAATTCAAAAAGAAAACAAAAATAATGTAAAGGGGGCCCCCAAACATGCTTAAAACAGAAAGATGTTATTTTATGCCAGGAACTGCCTTGTTTATTTATTTTTTTGAAATTCATGTTTTTAAATTTTTAAATTCCCAAAAATTGATTTTTTCTGACCACCATTTTGGGAGTTGTAATTGGCAAATAGGGGTTTCTGTATATTCGATGAAGAAAAATTTTAGGAAAAAAATAGCTATAATTTTAGTAGACTAAACATTGAAGCCGAAATTATCAAAGGGGGAACGTGCTAAATGTCCCCAACCATAACCCAAAGCTTTCCATTTTCATAAATTTCATATTTTTTGTTTATGATCGGAAACATTTTTCTATCCCTTTAAAGAAAAAATTTTTTTAAATTCTTGGACCCGAACATTTTGGGAACCCTTGCCCTGAAAGGGGTTAAAAAATGTTAAAAAAATCACTTTTTAGAATTTAACTGTATTTACTGAAACCATAACTTTTTTTAACTTTCCCGTGATAAGAAAATCCCAAAAAGAAAAAGAAAAACTTTAATCATTCAACACTTTCCCATCAATCATAAAAAAACCCGTTTTTTAGAGGTTTGGCTCAAGCAGACATCCCCCAAAATCCAATACCCCCAAACCCCCAGACCCATTTAGGGCTCAGGGCCCCAATGTTTCCCAGAATTTTCAAAAAAAAATTACTTTTCTCCCCCCAACAATAGGTTCCAAACCATTATTCATCCCTTTTAAATCTCAGCTTTTTGGGAAATCCCAACCTCCCCAAAAACCCTTTTTTTCCCCCCCTTAACCTTTTTAAGGGGAAAACCCCCCCCACCCCCTCCCCCGGATTTCCCTTTTCCAAGTCAAATTTTTTCCAACTTTTGGCCAAACCATTTAAACCAACCCTTTTCCCACCCCTTAAAAACCCTTTTTGAACCCCCCCCTTTTCGATTTCCCAATTTTTACCCACACACCACTGAACCCACTCCCCCCTCACGACTTTTTCCCCTTGTTCCCCCCTTGAGTGTTGGTACCACTATCCCCGCATTCCCTTCTTTCCCCTCCACGGATAACGTTTTTTTTCCCAAATCGTCCTAAAACGACCACTCCCCTTTTTTTCCTTCATAAATTCCTAGGGTTAAACCTCATCCTTCATAAACCCATGCGGTGAAAACCAACCCCCAAAATATCTGAAAACATTTCCTTTTTTCCATACTCCTCCCTCCCAATGTGATACCCAAATTTTTTCTTTTATCTAAATTGTTTGATACATTCTCAACTTACTTTTTTCCATGTTCATTTTTTAACTTTCTACCTTCCACACCCCCCCAAAAAAGTCCACAAACCCTTTTGCAACTTTTTTTAGAATTTTCAAAGTCCTGGAGTTCACTTCTTCCCAACCCTTTCCCCTTTTGGTTTATAAGGGGAATACAAGTGATTTTTCCAAAAACTTTTTAGGGTCAATTGAGGCCGGGGTTATGTCAAACATCTTTGAAACATTGATTTGGTGTACTTTTTTTAAATTTGAAATGACCTGCTGCTGGTCCATGGGTTGGGGGAGGAGTGGTATTGGCGGCAAGAATTTCACTGTGATGAATTTAAAAATCCCCCAAATTTGCTCTTCCAAGTTTAGGATGAAAGGGGCATTTCCATTGGAGGACTTGAGGTCCAATTTATTTTCCAGGAGGATTTTTTAACACTGGGGCCAAACACTTCATTGAACCAATCAAGGAAAATTTTCCTCGTGACCCATGCACATTTGTCTGAACTGGCTGCCTCACCATGCCTTATCACACTGTGAATGCCACTACGTATCTTAAATCTGTCAAACCAGCCTTTACTAGCTTTAAATTCGCTCACTTCAGCACTCGTTGCAGGCATTTTCTTTACGAGACCATCATACACTTCCACAAGCACTTACAATATTATACTTACATAATTATACGATTTCCGGGTGTTCGTACCGGGGTCCACTGTATAGTGTTAGTATGTTCAGCAGAAGTTTGTGGTTAAAGGAAAGTGGGTGCGGGAGGAAGAAGAGCGATTGTGGAATGAGGATGTAAAGAGAGTAGTGAGAGAAAAAAAAGTTAGCATGAGAGGTTTTTACAAAGTAGAAGTGATCAAGTTGATGAAGATAGGGAAGCTGTGATTTTGTGATAGGGCAAGGAGGAATAACATCTTATAGGAGTGAGGAAGAACCAGTTGGGGTGTGGGGGAAGTTCGTGAGGCAGTGAATAGAATGAAACAGGGTAAAGCAGCTGGGATTGATGGGATAAAGATAGAAATGTTAAAGGCAGATGGGGATATAGTTTTAGAGTGGTTAGTGTTTTTATTTAATAAATGTATGGAAGAGGGTAAGGTACCTAGGATTGGCAGAAGCATGCATAGTTCCTTTGTATAAAGGCAAAGGGACAAAAAAAGAGGTAAAATTATAGGGAATAAGTCTGTTGAGTATACCTGGTAAAGTGTATGGTTGAGTTTTTATTGAAAGAATTAGGAGTAAGACGGAGAGCAGGATAGCAGATGAACAAGGAGGCTTTAGGAAGGGTAGGGTGTGTAGACCAAGTGTTTGCAGTGAAACATATAGGTGAACAATATTTAGATAAGGGTAAAGAAGATTTGTGGCATTTATGGATTTGGAAAAGGCATATGATAGGGTGGATAGGGAGGCAATGTGGCAGATGTAGCAAATGTATAGAATGGGAGGTAGGTTATTGGCGGTGAAAAGTTTACGAGGATAGTGAGGCTCAGGTTAGAGTATGTAGGCAGAGGGATTATTTCCAAGTAAAAGTAGGCCTTAGACAGGGATGTATGATGTCACCGTGGTTGTTCAATATATTTATAGATGGAGTTGTAAGAGAAATGAATGCTCGGGTGTTGGCAAGAGGGTGTGCACGGGTTAAAAGATAAAGAATCTAACACAAAGTGGGAGGGTCACAGTTGCTCTTTGCTGATGACACTGCTTTGGGGATTCTGAAGAGAAGTTGCAGAGGTTGGTGGATGAGTTTGGTAGGACATGTAAAAGAAGGAAATTAAAAGTGAATATAGGAAAGAGTAAGGGATGAGGATAACAAAAAATTAGATAACGGAAGATTGATATCAGATTGGAGGGAGAGAGTATGGAGGAGTGAATGTGTCAGATATTTGGGAGTGGATGTGTCAGCAGATGGGTATATGAAGGATGAGGTGAATCATAGAATTAACGAGGGAAAAAAGGGGAGTGGGCACTGAGGAACTTGTGGAGACAGAGAACTTTATCCATGAAAGCAAAGAGGGGGAAAGTAGAAGTGGAGAAGGCTGGAGGCAGTGGAGATGTCATGTCTGAGGGCAATGTGTGTTGTGAATATAATGCAGAGAATCCATAGTTTGGAGATTTGGAGGTGTGGGATTACAAAACTATTATCCAGAGAGCTGAGGAGGGGGGTTTTTGAGATGGTTTGGACATATAGAGAGGATGGAACAAATAGAATGACTTCGAGAGTGTATAAATCTGTAGTGGAGGGAAGGCAGGGTAGGGGTCAGCCTAGAAAAAATTGGAGGGGGGGTAAAGGGTTTTGTGCGAGGGGGTTGGGCTTTCAGCAAGCGTGCGTGGGGTGTTAGATAGAGCGAATGAAGACAAATGGTTTTTAGGACTTGACGTGCTGTTGGAGTGTAGCTAAGGTAAATTTATGAAGGGTTTCCCGGGAAACCGGCAGGCTTGACTTGATTCCCGGAGATGGGGAAAACAGGCAGGCACCTGAAGGGGGGGTGTTAATGTTGAGTTTTGTAGCTGAGGGAAGCAGCCTTTGGCAAGACAGTGATGGGTGAATGATGATGAAAGTTTTTTTTGTCAGGCCACCCCGCCTTGGGGGAAAC